>QARZ01039255.1:0-18184 GCA_013407115.1 Glycine latifolia
TATATATATATATATATATATATATATATATATATATATATATATATATCAATACACTAATCCTACTTCAAAATTTAGACTTCTCATATGCGTGCATATTTTTGAAGAAAGCAAGTGCTACTATAGTTGAGTGAGAGAATATAAACATGCATGTTTTTTCTAAGCAATCAGTTACATCATTGATTCATATGCGGTTTCAATTCATGTCATTTTGTTTTCTTATATCTCTCAAACTTGATTCTATAAAGCTATAGCATGGCATGATAATAAAACTGAGAAAGTAATGTAATGCAATGCACCTACGTTGAACTTGTAGTGGCGAACCATGGCTTCCACTGAAAGGGGAAGCATGCAAGCCGCTAGTATAAGTAGGACTCTAATCCACATCATGGCCATGAACACCACCTTGAATTTTCTCTGCCTCCACACAAAGCACAGATGCTAGCTTTTTCTTTGATATATAGCTAGCAATCTATTCTTTGTATTAATTGTAGAATGCACAATGCAAACCATGTTGGAGGGGGCAACCTTATAAAGAGGTATTCTCTGTTGTAATGTCACTTTAATAAGTTGGTTGAAGAAATACTTAAGACATAATAAGTACAATAAAATAATAATGTGAACTGTCTACACCCAAAAGACAAAAATTAAAGAAGATGGCCAGAAAGTTCTATTATTTTTCTTGTGTATCACATAAAGTAGCTAGTTATCCATCACCTAAGATACCTTTTGAAGCTAAGAATCATAGTTTGAGTTTAAGGGTTTCTTTTTTTTTCTTCTTCTTTGTGATGGACTAGGTGGTCACATCAAGATACTGGGTTTGGTCTAACCAAATTGGGTGAAGTACAACGATTCTCAGCTAACATATGCCAATTGGTGGAATGGATATACACGGTTTTTTAATTACCTGATGAAGTCAAGGAGATGACATATACGCCACAACGAATTAGGAAACTGTTTAAGTATAAAACAGTTGTACCTTTTGTTTGGTATTCGAGTTTTTGGTTTGGTTGTTAGAAACTCAATTTGTCACAAAGAGGTTCCACTTGTTGAAAATTAATCATTGATGTACGGAATGCAAATGCAATTGTAGTTAATTTGCTTCTCTTCCAATGGGTAAAATCCATTTATTTAGACCAAATTTAGATAAAATAATTTAAATAAGGACTAAGAACTAATTATGTAAGCACTTTGTGTATAAGTTGTTTTTACAACGGAAGATGAAACAAGGTTAAAATGTTTTCTTATATATGAGTTGTAAGCTGTCTCTATAAATTATACTAGAAAACTTATTGAAGTAAATTGAAAATAATTTATGGATGTCATAAGTTATGTTCATAAGCTCTCTCAAATACTTATAAATAATACAAGTACTTATATTATAAGATAATTCTAAATGAACTATAATTAAGCTCTTTCGAATGAACCCTTAATTAGTCTTCTTGATTCTTGAATCAATTGAGAATATTAACTATTAAGTTGTGTGACATGAATTATATAATATATGTGTAAAGTTAAATTTCTCTCCATTACGTTTTATTTGGATGATTTTTTTCATAAACACTTATAAAAATAATAATAAGAAAAAAATACATTAAACTTTTGCATAAATTAAAATCAATTTATGCATATTAACTTTTTGAAGAGTTAAATGAAAAGAAGTTTTACATATAAAAGTTAATTACATAAGTTGATTTCAGCTTAAATGAGAAATTAAATTAACTAAGTTTATTTTACTTTTTTAAGTGTTTATAAAAAGTTCATCGAAACATAGTCATAATGTATTTTGTTGACATTTTTCTATTTTTTATCCTCCTGATCTATAGTCTGTTATAAGTTTGACGAAGGAAATCAAGTGATAATTAAGAAAATAAAATAAAATATTTTTTAGAGGAAAATAAAATAAAAGATGAGCAAGTTAAGAAAGAGAATGCTTACAAGTATCTTAGGACGAATCAAAAATAAAATCTCTTTATGAAAAAGTGTTACGAACACACTCTCTCATGATTTCCATTATGATTCGAATAAGATTTATGACAAAATTCTTCTAAAAAAAGAATATTTCTGACAAAATCTATCTATAAATTAATGATAAAATCCTTAAAAAATTAATTATGCTTTTACAAATTCTCCGGATTCCAGACGTTAGGCAGACCTTGACATCATTCTAATCTAAGAAATGAATTATCCAGAAAAATTGAAACTGTCATCTAAAGGGCGCATAAATAGTTGTTTTTATATTAAATCTGTTGAATTGTTTTCGTCAAAAAAAAAAAAAAATCCCCGTTAGGCACACCTTCCAAACCACTTTTATTTCAAAAAAATTTTATTTTAATTCCTTTTTCTTTGCGTTGAAACAAAATTTGAACAGACACCCATTAACTTTTGATAATAAATTTAAAATGACATTTTTTAAAAGAATAATATAAGTATAAATGATTCTATCAGAAAAATATAAGGCTAAATGAAAATAATCTTTTATCCCTTTAACATATATATTATTAGAATAACTATATTAAATAAGGGTGTTCTTTTAAGAATTTTTCTACAATGAAAATGTTTTTAGAGATTTTTCTTGAACCCTTATATTTTCAATCTATCATATAATTTTATTATTTTAAAAATTATCAATAATTAAAATAACCTAGTATCACGTTATAAATTATTTATCATAAATGTAAAATATAGAATTTATATTAAAAATATTTATGTATTAAAAGTTTTAATTATAATATAACTTTTATATATTAAAAATATTTATTTATTATAGATTTTAGTTGTATTTCAATAAATATTTATCCTGCAACTAACTAAAATACTAGTGACTCTTATATTGAAAAAAGAGAGTTAAAATCATGTCTTAAACAAAGTTATTAATTATATAACATATTCTGGGATCAATTGAGTTTTTTCAATGGATTACCCCTTTTTTAGTAACAAGTGGTGTACCGTTTTAAGGGGGGGTCACATGAGGAAAATAGTGGTATGGGTGACTTGCGACACAATGGTTGGGGTGTTAATGGTAGCCCAACAAAAATTTATTGGTGAAGAATGGTTTTCAGGAATTGCTGGCAATGAGAGAATATTGTAATCAATTAGATAAAAATTAGAAGTTTCTTTCCCGAAAGCCAAAGATTGGAGGAGTTGGTAGCAGTTCATCTCATTAAACAACTTGTGTTCATTTCATGCTGACCACTGTTCTTTCAATTTATTAATTGAATAATCGAATTTGTGCACAATTTTTCTAACTCCCTGCCGCCATTTCTACCTTACAAATCATCATTCTTCTGTGTCAATTTATACCAATCTTAAAATGGAATTTAATAATTAAATATAAATATATCAATATAAAAGTACTGTGGTAAATTTTATAATATGGTTAAATTAAATGAGACGACATGCATGTAATTGATTTCAAATCAGAATTATATTTAGTACAATAATACGTTATGTATTTTTTACACCCAAATTTATAGTTGGTTAGGTTCACACACGTAAGGCCTTTCTTTTTTCTTTTTCTTTTATTTGAAAAGTTGTAATATGTAGTGTATGACATAATGTTTCATGTGTACATAAGTGTATATATCTTCTTTATTCTTGATTCTTCTCGACTATGGTGCATGTCTACACAATACTCGTTGGATTATTGTGATGTCGTAAAGTAAAATTTTAAAAATATTATTTTCAACCTCATTATTTATTGATATTAATTCTGCCAGTTAGCAAGCGCTTAACAACCATAAATTCTGATTTTAATTTACATTTAGCAACAGTCAAAATCACTTGACGTTCAATTCATACATTTTAGATGTGTCTTCATTTCAATTTTTACAAAAATGAGCAAATGCTCAAATGTACTATAGCCAAAATTAATATACTTTTTTCCAGTTTGATCTTTTAAATTTTTTGTTATAATTAATTTTAGTCTTTTATCTTTTATTAATTAAAAAAGTATGTACTGTGTAATACAATTGTTGACGTATTTTATAAACATAAATTTATAGTTTGTTAATTAGGTTTATAAATGTAATGTATGACATACATAATGTTTCGTGTATTCACCCAAAAAAAATCCATGTATGAGTACACAAGCGTGAATATTCTTCTCAGTTATAAAAAGTGTTTTCACAATACTAGCTAGATGGATTATTGTGATGTTGTGATGTATTTTTAAGATTTTTTTTATTCTTAATTTTTTCGGTACTATACTTCAAATACCCAGATTTGTTATATTCTTCGTGTGATGTTTCAACCACCAGCTTATTCATATGTAATACATGGAAAATTAGTATTTTATTGTTATTTTAATTGATATGTAATATTAACTTTTTAATGTAAGTATATTTTTATTTATATGTAAATTTCTAAATTATTTTCTTTAATACTTATTATAAGAAAAGGTCTATAAGTTGTAATAATATTAGTAAAATTAAGTAAAATGTTTTTTATTTATAAAAAAGGATTATGTTTATTTTTATGTGAATATTGTTGAAACTTTTGAATCAATGGTTGAAACTTGTTGTGACAGAAGATGTCACCATACTATTATTGGAGTAAAATTAATAAGAAAAAAATAGAAAAAGATGTAGAAGTGAGGCTAAAAATATCTTTTTAAGTGAATGAATCACACAACTGATTTCTTTGGAGTAAAATGTAAAATCTTTATAAAGGAGAGAAGAAGAAAAGTATCAAGGGAAGAAGAAGAATTAGAAGAAATTTGTTCCAATACAACTTTTGGATGAAAAAAATTAGAAACAGTTAAAGAAAAGAGAATACGATCGTTTGTCCATATTTATTCTATATCTCCTGATTCTTCATCCATCCATATTTTTAAATTTATAGAGAAGCAAGGAAAAGGGAATATTTTTAGAAGGAAAAAAAATCAAAATCTTGTATAATGAAAAGAAAATAAAACCTGATACGTTTATATAATACATTTATATACCTTCTCAACAATTTATGCTAAATTAAATTTCCTCTAGTCTCATAAATATTTGCATGTGCATAAATAATGAATTTTGAATTTTAAATTCAAATTTATCTATTTAAAACTTATTCATGTATCTAAATCAAATATTTATAAAGTATCTTTGGATATAAGTCAGAAATGTTTTTTGAGAGTTTTTTTTTATTGAAAATATATAAAAATTCAATAAAAAAATGCTCAAAAATATTTTTAATATTATATCCAAACATGCTGGTATATATAACATGTGACAAACGATTTGACTCATGTACTACGAAACCTTAAAACTCTCTTGAATTGTCATATGTCATCCGAACGTGTGAATGAATTTACAAATTTATTATTACAGATAGATTGTATGCTAGCTTGCAAGCTTAACAACCTTAAATTCCTATTTTACATTTAACAACAATCAAAATTTGACGATGGTTCAATTATACATTTTATACGCGTCTTTATTTCACTTTTACAAACTGAGCTCAGATCCACTATGACAACTACTATATGGGCCCAGAAAAATGGGGATCATTTAAGAAAAAGGGAGAGAGAAGAAAATAATAGCAAATCGTGTATGGTGCCTAATAGAGCTTCTCCCTTCATCAAACTCTTCTTCCATATACAAATTATTCTCAAAATTATGTCATCAAAAAATTAATTTCCTTCTTTTCTCTTTCAAATCAATTTTTAAAATTATTTAATGTAAAGAAAAATGGGCATCATTTTGGTAAACGGGTGAGAAAAGAAAATAATAGCAAGGAAATTCATGTTATGAACATGCATGTAATCATCAGTTTAAATTCAATGTAACAAGTTACATGGTAATTCTTTTCTTTTGGTACAAAGTTACATGGTAGTTCTAAACGAAGGAGGGAAATTTCTTTACCACATTAATCGAGGAAAGAGAAAAAAAGTAACTATGATGATTAATTACAAAGGCATAACAATCCATCCTAGGCAATTAAGGGAATGAAACCCAAAATTTGTCCTTGAGAAATTTAAACACAATAATACAAAATCTTACATTAGTTCTTAAAAATCATAAATATTGATTATATTAGTCCATGAGCATGAGACCTATGGTCCTTAAAAAAAATAACATAATCGACATTTGTGATTTGTACTTGTAAGAATTAAGGAGTATCATGTTTGCCATTAAATTTTTAGGGGATGAATTTGAGTGTTTATTCAAATTAAATATGGTAGGCTAAACAAAGAAAAGCCTAGCTTGCATCTATCTAAGTTGCACATATTGGTGCTTTCCCTCCAAAATTGGGTTTGACATTTGCACATTTCGCAGTTGCTAGAGCAATTCCATTAAATCTTAGATTTATGTCACTGAGCTCCACAGTTTCACATGGAACACCACTGCTACAAACAAGAGTTATTCCTTCTTGAGTTGCTGAAGTTCCTCTAATATCTTTGAAAGTGACTTTGCTTATCTTTATTTTTGATGGACTCTAAACATTGAAATCATAAATAAATAAAGAGTTAAAAGTAAATTAATCAATTATTTATCTAAGTGATATGTGTGTGTACGTCTATATACATAATTATAAATAAATAATCAAGATTATATTTAAGTAAAATCAATCTGGACCATTTATATATAATTATGATTAACATATATTAATTTTTCTTACATTCTCATGGCTACCTATATTGAAAAGTGACATTTGATTATATACCTGTTTTGAGCATTGATTCCATGGGCAGTACTCTTGATCTATAATTATAGGGTTGCTGACATTAATCATTATGATATCTTCAAAATGCAAATCAGATGCAAGAGAAGTTATTGGGGTACCAGGCCAAGTTTTGATCCTTAGACCATTGTCTGTGTTTTTTAGTGTACAATTCTTGACAATAAGATCCTCCACAGAATCTTCATTTGAATATTTTCCTAAGCTTCCAACACTAATACCATGTCCAGGACCACATGTTACATTTAGGATGGTGACTTCTTTGCTCCCATCACCCAGTGATATGCAATCATCGCCAGTGCCTATTTGTGAGTCAGTAATCTTCACTTGAGTTGATTTTCCAATGTGAATTCCATCAGTATTGGGACTATATGCAGGTGAACTAATTCTGAAGTTTGTAAATGTAATGTTCTTGCACCCAAAAATATTGACATGAAAAAATTTGCTATCCTTTGAAGTTATGTCCATAATTACTGAATTATTGACAAAACCAAAGCCAAAATTCTGTGGAAAATATTGCCAAAAGTACATAATAGTTAATTGTTAGGAAATGTAATGAAAATGCATTAGTACATACTAATTTATATTAAGTAAATACTTGATTATATTTACCATGGCTAGCTTCTTGCAATTCTGGTAATTTGCTGAACAATTATTTTCTTTCCAAGCCATTTTTCCTCGACCATGAAAAGTTCCATTACCAGATAAGGTTAAGAAATTAATATATCCAAATCTAACCCATTGATCTTGTCCATTAATGTGGAGTGGATTTTTTGGAGCTTTAATTAACCCATTAACCTGGACCTCAATAGGAGCCTTGCAAGGTCCTATAAAGTCTATTTGTCTCAACTTGTATTTACCACTAGGAATTACAACTTTGCTTGGATTCCTTGATGCACATGCATCTGTCCAAGCTTTTTGCAAAGCCTGAAGAACAAGCCAAACAAAAAATTAGAAAAACCAAGAAAAAAATTTATCTTATAACTCTTTTAATTATGGAATTTACATATAAAAAAGCATTTTTCAATTGTTAAAACTTGATTTGATCTTACCATGGTTATGTCTCCATTAGGTACTACACCATATTTTCTTATATCAAAAAGGCCAGCTTGAGCTTTGACATATGAAGCTAGCAATAGCAACAAAGCTAATGTGGTCATACTCGGTGAGAACCTCATTTTTTATCTTCCCTTCTTCTCTATGCCGTTCTTCCACTTTAAAAATGGGTGATTTGTAGAATGTTATGGCATAAAGCTATTTATATTGTACTTGCAGCATTCTTAAGGCAACTGACAGAGCAAACAAACAAACTCTAATCTAATTGATTACAAATATTGTTATGACAAGTGTTTTTTGGAGGGTCATATTGATGACAACACACAAAACAAGTAAAACAACTTTTTGTTCAAGCCATTGTCATGATCATAAATGTATTGCAAAAAAAAAAAAAAAAGAAAGACATGATGGCTAAATTTTTATACTATTATTATAAAGTTTTCATTTTGCTCTAAGCTAAATATGTCGATTGTTGGTGAAATATATGGGTTGTTGAATTTTCTATATCGTTGATATTCTTCCTTAACAACTGTTTGTTATGTTTGTCATTTCAATTCTTTTTTAGGTTATGGTTATCAATTTTATACGCTCTGGAATGAAAAATACTTTTACACCGATAATTTAATAAAATTTAATCATTTTACCATATCGTCTTATTTGTTAATATAATATGTAAACATATAAATTTCTATTAAATATTTATGTAAAAATATTTTATACTGATAATATATAAAATTTAAACTAATAGTATATTTAGATATAGTTTTCCTAATTTTCTTTCTTTTACTATAAATAATTATATATAAATTAATAACATTGTTAAAAAAAAAATTATAGTCTCCCGTTGTTTGTGTTTGAGGTGACATATTTGACTCTATTGAAATACTTTCAATATTTTGCTGCACTGGCTCTCAAATGACCAAAGCAAGAACAATATTTTTGGATCAACTCAACTTTAAATTTTAGTGGACTCAATTTCATTAAACAAATCATAAATCCTGATAAGATTCTGGTTAAGCTTTCTCATTTTGTTTCATAGACTCGACATGATTGAAAGTATTCAACTTTTTGCATTATATCTTCATTTATATGCCTGAAATAGTACTAAATTCTATTAGATAAAAATTAGAAAACCAGACAACAAACTCACACATGTAGAAACATGCAACAGTACAGGAACAATTTTTTCTTAGAATAAAAATTCACAAACAATGCTTACGATAACAATCACGTAATAAAACAAATAAATATAATAGATGGGAGTTTATAAAAATATGGTTGAAACGCACAATGCATTATCTTTAGAGAGAAAAACGTCTCGCTGTACTCATACTCCAAAACCATTTTTAAATAGTAGTGAAATTTTATAAAAGAAAATAATAGTTTTATCTGTACGTGTTTCGTTGTCGCTGGTTCTCTCTTTCTAATCTTTCTCAAGAGAAAGCTATTTATAAATAAAAAAAGGTGAATTCTAAGGTGAGGTTCAAAAGGCCGGTTCACGGGTGAGAAAGTGATTTTTACAGGCTATAGCAGGTTTTGAACCGGAAGAAAAAAAAATTATTAGAAGTCATATAAGAATTTACGACTTTGAAGTCGTATAAGAATTTACAATTTTGAAGTCATAAATTCCTATACGACTTTAAAGTCATAGGTTTTTTTTTAGTTTAATTATTTTAGGATTTAGGATTTTAGTTTAATTATTATTATTTGTTGTTTTATTTTGTTTTATTTTTAAAAATGGGTAAATGAGATAATTTTTTCTCTAATTAATTTTTAAAATATAATAAAGTAATTAATTTTTATTATTTAATTATTAATAATTTAAATTTTTTGTTTTGGTTTAATATTTTACATATATTTTTAAATCATTGTAATAAAATTATGATAATTTATGTTATAATTACTTTGAATTATATTTAATATTTTAATTAATTTTGTAAATTATTATAATAATGTTTAAATTTAAAGTAAAACAATGAGGTCGTTCACTTTCAATTTTTTTTAACTTAATCATCAATTTGATTATTTAACACTGTAATTACGATCAGTAAAAGAAAGTTATATATGTAGTAAATAACTATGCAATAAATATGAGACCTATATTTAATTTACTCAAATATTTGATACATAATTCATAAGAGAAATTACACGGTACACTCACCAAGGTTTTACATATGAATAAATTTATTATATTGTTATTCAGATTTAATAATATAATGTAATTTATTAATATGAATAAAAAATTCCAATTTTAATAAATAATATTTCAGTAATAAGTGACTTTATTTAAATTAAAATTTTTAAATAAAACTGATTTAAATAAAATTATTCATTTAATATTTTAATTAGCCATTTTCAATTTTTAGGGTAAACTTATCAAATATGGGCTGCAGTTAGCAATTTTTTACTGTACACATTTAAAGTGGTGAGCAATCCGACTTAAGTTGGGTGTGGATAGCAAAAAAGAAACAAAACGGGGGTGCAGATAGCAAAAAAATAAACAAAACTTAGAGAAAAAAATAAAAAATATATAAATTAATATTTAAAATTATATATTTATTAAAATAATATATTTATTAAAATTGTTTCTCTTGTTTTGCTTTTAATTTTTATGAAGTAGTTGGTTTGAATGATGTTTTGGGTTTTTCTTGCTTTGGGAGACAAATTGCTCGACGATGATCTTAGAAACTATGTTCTTTCGTTGCTCATGTTTAGCTTATTGGAGTTTCTCTTCTTCTTTGCAGAAATCTTACTTGGACATAAAGAGGGGAAAAAAATGCCCCTACTATGAACTGGATTTGAAGAATTAATCAACAAAACAAAAGTTACCCAAATGTTCTAATTTTGATTTGTCAAATAGTCACCCAAATAAAAATATCACTTTCATTTTTTTATAGATCCGTTCCATCCACTGTTGCCTAGTTGCATACTGTTCGTTGTGGCTATCGCCGAAAAATGAAAACGATAGCGGCGCCAAATTGGCAAAATCAGTGAACAAACTCACGACCTCGCTTTTGCGATACAAACCTTCAAGAGCTGTAACTCTTATTTTCCAGATTTGACATGGTGGCTTCGTCCTCATCTTCTCTTTGCCCCGAATCTCCTTCCCCCACACTCTGTCCTCGTTAGTAACTCCTATTTTCACTTTCTTGATTTTTCCTATTTTCCCAAACTGAATACAATATTTGTCCCCGGAACCCTACTATACAATCAAGAAAATGAAGAAATTAATAATGCTATAAAGCCGATCGATGAACAAGGGGAAATTCCACCTGATTACAAATTTTTCTATTTCCATTTCAATTAAAATACAACATCCATAATCAACTTAAACCAGCAGAAAAAGGAAATTTCACTGTAACTTAATCTATTGTCCTTTTGGAGAACGATCGGAGTGGTGCGTCTGAGAAACTAAATCATTTTGGTTTTGTGGACGCACTCTTTCACTGCCTGAGGTTGAGGCTGTTGGTGTTGTTCCTGTTGTTCCCGATCCTCGTCCTTGAATTGTGGCTCCTTTGGAGGAGAAGACGACAACGCTGCTGTCATTTCAATTGGGGTAATTTTTATTGTAAAAGTAAATCAAAAATTCATTTTCAAAATAAAAACGTTAGTAGGTAACCAGTCATAAATCTCGGCCATTTATTATTTTAATATTATATCCTGTGAGCTCACAACCCTGATTCACCGGTGTCCCTGGAAATTCACGTCTTCATATTAGACTTGGCCCAAATGTGCAACCTCAAAAAACACATCGTGCACCAACAGAACAATAACAAACAAAATGAAATCTTCAACGTGCAATGAAGCCTCCAACTGATAGAAAAACAAAAGACTTGTTCCATCAATATACTTCCTAAAAAATAGGAAGTTACAAATTTAAAATATAGTGGGTGAATATTAGGCTGATTCTAATATGAACCCGTGCCTTTAGGGACTCACCCGTGAACCAGTGCTTTTTACCGAAAAATGCCGGTTGATGACCGGAAGGAAAAAAATAATAATAAAAAATGAAAAAATTAAACATAGCAAATTATGAAAAAGGGGGTGCGTCAAGTAGTTTGCTTAAAGTCGAAAACCCCTTTACAACTTTAAAGTAGTAGATGCACTGTTATAGTTTTATATTACTTTTTTTTAAATAATTTTATTAATATTAAATTTTAAACATTTTTAAAAAAATATATAATTATATTTTATTTTGTTAATGAATTTTTTAATTGAATATTATTTATAAAATAATTATTTATAAGATTATATTATTAACATTTCCTAAACAAAATAATTTAATAAATCAAACAAATATATGCTAGAAATAATATTTTCTAAAATCCATATACATATATATAAAATATATCTTCATGAATTTATTAAATATTTTAATTACCCATATATATATATATATATATATATATTAATTTAATTGATTTATTATATTTATTAATTTCATAATTGTTTTATAATTATAATTTTTTGGTTATTTAATTTATTGTGTTTTAACAAGTAAGGCACCGTATATATAAGTAATAACAAATTCATCCCCTGCCTGTAAACAGTGTACTCGTAAGGCACCATATATATATTCACAATACGACTTTAAAGTCGTATTGTGAATAGTGCATTAGCCAAAAAATTTAATTAAACAATACATGCTTTATAATTAGGGTTTTTTAATGTTAATTTTCAATACAAAATAACAATTAAAATAAAATAACAAAAAATAAATAACAAAACAAAATAATATTATCTTTTAATGTTAATTTTCAATACAAAATAAAAAAATTATTCAAAATATTAAATCAAACAAATATATGTAAAATTAAAAAATAAATTAAAAAATAATAAATAATAAACAAAATAATTTTAATAACATTTAATAAACAAAATAAATTAAAAAATTAAACAAAACTTTAAGAAAACTACAACAGAAATCAACTTATATTGTAAAATTTTAATTAACGTATATCATAGAAATAGTACAAATTTTAAACTTCCACCGAATGCAATTAATTAACGTCTTCCGAAGTGCAGGATGATGAGAATAACTGAAGAAATGAAGAAACCTATGGACCTGTAATTAAACTTCCACCGAATGCAATTAACCTCTACTTCTAGTGGTAGTTCTGAATAGGCATGTTTAACACAACTAACATATAAATTCTTTAAGATTTAATTAAAATATAATTATACATTGAAAAGTGAAAATTAGTAAGTTAATTAATTTTCTCATTTTTAAATATTTTTATTTAGTGATATGAGATTAAGTTCAAACACTAGTATTTTAAAAAAACTACAAATTAGTGAAATAAATTATTTGATGTACCAAATAGTTTTATTTTGGTCAAATAAATTTTTAAACTGGTTAAATAAACTAAAAGCGAAACATTGTTTTTAAATTATAATAGAATCTGCAACTTTTTGTTCCATTGATTAAATTTTAAATAACCATGGGATGTTTATTTATTTATTTAAAGTAGAAATTTTAAATACCTTTTTAAATTATACTGGAATACTCACATAAAAAGGAAGCTTTTGAGCAGAGGAATTGACCCTGCCACTCACAGGCCTCTCAACAATGAACCTGCACCTGCTGCCACCGCCACTATATCTTTTGCTCCTAAACAAGAGGAAGAAAGAGACAAGGTATTTCACCAGGATATTCATAACGATTCCAAATCATTGCAACTCTGCCCTGACTTGAACCTTGAGCTAACCAGTGAGTCCTGCAAGCTTGGTGGTGAGAGTTGCAAAAGAAAGAAAAAAAGGGGGTACGTCAAGTAACTTGTTACGACTTTAAAGTCGTAATCCACTTTACGACTTTAAAGTCGGACGTCTGTTTTTAATTTGTTTTATATTAGTTTTAAGTAATTTTATTAATATTAAATTTTAAACATTTTTAAAAAATATATAATTATATTTTATTTTGTTAATGAATTTTTTAATTGAATATTATTTATAAAATAATTATTTATAAGATTATATTATTAACATTTCCTAAACAAAATAATTTAATAAATTAAACAAATATATGCTAGTAATAATATTTTTTAATATTCATATACATATATATAAAATATATCTTAATGAATTTATTAAATATTTTAATTACCCATATATTAATTTAATTGATTTATTATATTTATTAATTTCATAATTTTTTTATAATTATAACTTTTTGGTTATTTAATTTATTGAGTTTTAATAATTATAAATGATTTTGTGTTAATAATTATAAAAGTAAAAAAATAGTTTAAAGTTTTATAAAACCCTAGGACTTCTGAGGACAATATATTCTAATATTAAATGAAATTCAAAATTTCAAAAATCATGTTAAAAAATATCAAAAAAGTTTTAGAAAATGAAAAAAATAATAAAATAACGTTTTAAAAAATGAAAGAAACATAAAAAATATTTATTTTAAGTAAAAATAAATATCATAAAATTAATTTGAAACCTGTTTTTAATTTGAAACCTGTTTTTTTTTCAAACCTAATAAAATAAATAATTTTTTTTAATGTTATGTTGTTGATTGTTGAATTGTGACTGGTCTATATGACGAATATTGTGATAGCAGGAGACCAACGAAGCAGAATTTTGTAAAATCCATTTTAGTTATTATATACTTTAAATAATTTTTGGAATGAACGACATGTGAGTGGCAGAAAACGCACGTGGTAGGAAAGAGTTGATAATATTAGGAAAAAAAATTTCTACCGCTTTATCGGTTGAACAAGTAGCCTGTTTTTAATTTCAAACCTGTAACCTAATAAACCGGTAATCTTTCTCTATTAAAATATAATTAATCTTTTTTTCTTGTGTTGTTTATTTCTTTTTCATTTTTGCTTCCGGTAAATTACCTGTGATAACAGGTAAAAAGCACTGGTTTACCGATGAGTCCCTAAACGCACGGGTTCATATTAGATGCCACCGTGAATATTATATTTTAAAAATTGATTTTGAAAATAAAATATTTTCACTTTAAATTTTAAATTATAATAAAAGATGATTCTACGGTGGACCACTGCCTCAAATGCACCGGTGAACCATGTGAATAGTATAAAAAGTACTGTTTAAAAAATTGTTCAGAAGAGTTTATTATAATGTGTTAAGTGTCTATTTTACCCTTTAAACTCTCTTTTTTAAGGAAAAAACTTTAGGTCTGGGCTTGGTTTATCCCAATAAAATTCTTTTACGTTTTTCTTTTCTTTTCGTGTTTTTCTTTTTTTAGTTCTTTTTTCTTTCCGTTCTTATTTTTTCTCTCTTTTTTGCATTTTTCCTTTATTTTGTTTTTCTTTTTTATGTTTTTTACGTCATTATTTTATTTTATTTTTATATTTTGCCTTCTTTGTATTTACACTTCTTTTTACTACCGTTTATATGTTATCCACAAAGATTTATTAAATATTTTCTTAAACACACAAAATAAAAAAGATAATAACTAATTTTCATATACTACTGAGAATCTCTATGAAATTTATAATTAAAAATTGGTATGTGTTGACCATATTTTTTTTACAATAGATTCTATTAAGAATCTACTCAAGTTCATAAGTTATATTACTCATTAAATTATATTTTTAAGACAATAGTAGTCAATAACTATTCAAGAGTAATTTTCTTTCATATAGTTGAAAAATATAATATAAAATATGTCATGACAAATAGATAAAAAGATAATTCAAAAATTAAATTATGACAAACCTTTAATACTATTTAATTTCTACTTTGTTTTTCTAAGGTTTACATAGCGTGTGTGGGTCGCACCATATACATTAGGTTAAAAACACATTTGAATTTCACATCAATATCAATATATTATACATTTTTTACTAGTGAGTTGAGTTAATAGTAGAAAGTTGTTATTTGTTTGTCATTTGTCTTATTCTCCATTTGACAGGAATGTCTGCTGATGCAATTTCTTTATTTATACTCTTTATTATTAATAGTTAAATTTTTAAAATAAAAAAGATTAGACAGTTTTTAAAATTGACAGTTTATAATTGTTAAATGTTAAAATTTGAAAATAAAAAGGACTAACAACCAATGATTTTTAAAATTTGATGTTTTTAATTTTAATTGTTATAGATTATAGATAATTGTTAATTATTAAATTTTGAAAATAAAAATATTAGATGGTTTTTTTAATTGTTAATTGTTATACATAGATTATAGATAAATAAGTACCCGATAAGGGACTAACAACCCACAATTTTAATAAATAATAAATATTTTAAATATATTATCTAACATCTTTTGTATAACTACAATTTTAAAAGTTATCTATTTGATTTATTGGAAGTTTAAAGACCTTTGTGCCTATAAATGGATTCTTCAAAGACAATTTTTCTATTAATATAAATAGAAATTATCTTTCTTATTAACATGTGACTTAATTAATTTATTGAATATTCTATTTTATCTGGATAAACATGTTCTTATGAAATGAAGCAAAAAAAACTTGTGAAAATATGCTTCATGCACGGTTTATTGTAAAACTATACATCTCACAAACTTCAACAAGAAGCTTTTACATCAAGTATTAAAATTGTTTTGACATTTAAAAAGCATTTTTATCACTATTACAATATTATATTTTTTTAACCTATAAGAAAATAAATCTTAAAATCAAACTCTTGGGATGAACATATTTTATTAAATCAAGTAGAAAGAATTTACACTTAACTCATGGAAAATAACAACTTATTAAAACTACACTAACAATTAAATTATTAGGATGAGATTATTTTTTTGATTTTGTATACGTATATTAAAAATAAAAATTATTTATATTTTATTAAATCTATACACAACAATGACCAAAACAATATCCCGTACATGACACATGTATAAAAAATAGTACTTATAACATTTCAAGAAATGAATATTATAATTACTGATAGGATTTTTTTATATTCATTTCTTAATTATTTACTTTTTCCTTATATTTTCCACATTAACAAAATTATAAAATATTTATTTAACTACCTAAATTCATGACCTTTTTATATTAAGGTTTCTATTATATTAAAAAAAAAAAAAAAGGTCACCACACCATGAAGCCCATAAGCGTTACCTTCACCATCGACCATCGGTCTATTTTTGCCCTCTTTTTTTAAAAAACGGTCATTTAAAAATGGACCAAATCTTAGTCTAAAAAGACGATCCATCGTTTATTTAAAATTATTTAAATATTCGTCAAATCCATTCTACACTGATTACGGAAGAATTCGCTTGTACTGTTCAACATTTGTTTGTGCATATTCCTTATTCAGTTATTCACTTCATATTTAAGACAATTTTAACCGCTCATTTTTTTAAGAATTATATCAACGGCTAGAAAAGCCTTTCCCACCGGTGGGACCACATAGTACACTGGTTCAACGTAAAAATTGCCAATAGATGGTTCGCCCGTGGACTATTATTTTTTGTTAGTCAAAAAGTTCATTTTACCCTCATATCTCACCGTTGGATATAAAATGAAACAATTGAACGGTGCAGATTATAAATAGTAATTGGATATTTATTTGGTTAAAAAATATACTAAATGAATACATTGTGAATAGACCATTTTAAGCCTTCATTGAAACAGAGATATGCAACCATGGCCACGCTAAGAAAGGAACCCTAGTGGCGGAGGTTGCCGCTCATTCGCCAGCAATGTCAGACTTGAAATGAAGATGTTTGAATGAGATCTATGCAGAGAGCCAACAATCATTTGGCGGCGAGCGGGTGTGTTTCTATATGTTTAGCGTTTGAGATTTCGTGAATCAGTGATAGAAGTATAATTATTTGGGAACAAGGGGGTTGAATTCTCTTTCAAGGCCTTACTCGATGCCTCACCGTCGTTGATTCCCGTCGCTTGGGAAGCTGCAACAACACTACGGGGACTGTCAACGCTGTTAGAAAAATAGATAACAGCACAGAACAAAACAAGAAGAAAGAATTAATTCAAATTTTGTTGTGCCGTGGAAACCACTGCCCTGAAAGTAAAATTTGGCTAGACCTCGGTGCAATCCAAATTGCCGATTGCTTCCCAAGGTTAACACAACGAGCCTACGAACACGTGCACTCGTGGCCTTAGGCTATGGAAATCACAGAACAATTGCCCAACTCTTTTTTTGTAACTTGTCAAAAACAGAAAAAGAAATAATAAACAAAACAGAACAGCAGAAAAGGAATTGCAAAACCATAACAGCAGAGTAGTTTTTCTGCTCTACCCCTCAGCCTTGTTCAGCCCCTTTTTAAATAGAATAATGGACTAAATTGTTTCCCTCATTTTCTATAACAGCTCCATTAATCCCTTAAAATTTGTCTCACCACTAAAAGCCTTTTAATGCATTCAACAAATGCTAATAAAGAGGATGTTTAAAAACTGATTTTATTAACTAATAAAGAGCATTTAAAGAAATTAAAATGCAGCAAAAAAATGCTTCTGTTTTCCATTTTTCAACAATCCCCCACAAATGGT
>QARZ01039258.1:0-31290 GCA_013407115.1 Glycine latifolia
CATTCCCCCCTAGTCATTGACTGTGACTTCAAAATTTTGGGGTGTTACACCGGGTAGATAACCCGGTTGTTCTAGAAGAAGGGATATAAGCTCAACCGAGTAGAGGACCCAGTGGCTCTTTTTCCGAGAAAGCACGAGCTCATCCGGATTAGAGAACTGATGGCTCTTTTCCCGAGAAAGTACGAGCTCATCCGGATTAGAGAACCCGATAGCTCTCTCTCTCTCTCGAAGTAACCTGAGCTCAACAGCTCTAAAGTATCACCCCGGGTAAGGAACTCGGTATACAGACGTCCGCCAACAAGGACTAAGTCACGTTCTGCATGCTACGTAAACAGCTCGGCTCGACATACTCATCCCAGTAGCCGACATCTCAAACACAAGGGATTGATACACATGTTTAACTCGGCCTACCCATCCCGGTAGCCGACATCACAAATACAAGGGGTTGATACATATGTGCAACTTGGCCAACCCATTCCAGTAGTCGGCGTCACAAACAAGGGTTTGATACATATATGCAACTTGGTCTACCCATCCCGGTAGCTGACATCACAAACACAATAGTGTTTTATTTGTTATATGTATATGTAACATGCTCAGCCCGACTTACCTAATCCGGTAGTTGTCTTCTTCACAAACACACCACATAAAACCATCATCAATTATTTTACACAAAACACCAGAAAACATATACATACTTCATCTCAACCATGATATCTAAAATCATTATCAACACAATAAACCCCCTTTACCTAAACAAGAATTCTTTTCTTTCAAACTAACCTAAGTTTTGTTCAAACGCAAGTTCTCACAGCAACCAGGAAGGAAAGGGGTAAGCTTCGTTCACGAGTTCCTCTTAACGTAGAGGTTTTTTCACTACAGCTACGATGGTTCTTGAGAGTTAAAGGTGGTACAGAGGGTTGATGAAGAGAGGTTTCTGGGTGCAAAAGAGTTTAGAGAGAAAAGAAAAGAAACACACACAAAAGTGAGAACAAACATGTTTTCGCTTCATGCGCTGTTATATATAGGCGGAGCTACTAAGGCAAGTTGCTAACATGCGTGAATGGACAGCTACCATAGCCACCATAGTTGCCAACTTGCACGTACAGACAGCTATCTTAGCCAACAAAATTTGACTTACATCCCTCAAGCACAAATACCAATGCAAAACGCTTAACAACAATTTGCAAGAATTATATTAAATAATTAAGCAACATAAAATATCTATCAACTTGTAAATTTTCAAGGTGTTACATGGATGACATGTACTGATTTAATATATATGTGCATAATTCTCTTATATTTTAGTTAGCACAAACTTAGCAACCACCTTGGAATGATGCATCACATTGTAGTTACATTAATTGGAGTCATCTTGAATAGGAAAACATTATGGGTGAACATGTCCATGACTCTTAGAATGTTGGAGATGAGTTATACAAAAGATTAAATTTTGAGAGTAAAGAGTTGTTAAAGAATGCATTGATACAATATCAAATCAAGATACACCAAACATATTATGTTGTTGAATCAATATCAAAGAAATCCTTTGTGAATTGCAAGAACATGCACGGTGGGTGCCCATTTTATGAGAGCAATTTTGTCGAAAAAAATCGATTCCTAGAAGGTGACTTAATGGAGTGGTCAACACATATGTTTGAATCAAACACTATCATAAGATCATGACAAGTTAACTTTAGAGATAATTGCCAATATCATAAGAGGTATGTTGGTATAATATTTTCTGGACTTTGAATTTCAATTATTTTATTATAATACAAACATGATTAATGTGAATAAATGTTGTTTTGTATGCTAGGAATGGTGAACAAAGACCCATCATTGAAAATTGTTATGATTCAGGAGACAATTTGCAGCCAATATCAATATAGAATATCTTATAGGAAGGTGTGGAAAGAGACAAAAGGCAATAGTTTGTGTTTTTGGTGATTGGGATGAGTCATTTTCCATTCTTCCTAGATTTTTGAATTTTATCCAAGGTGTCTAGCAGGTTTTTTTGTTAGATTTGTGATGATGAAATTGTTGGAGACGGAATGAACTAAAAGAACAAGTAGAATAGAAGAAGAGCTTTTATTATGTGAAAATTTCACAAGAACAAAATACAACGACACTAATTTCTATTAGTATCTCTCACAAATCTCTCTTTAATATCTCTCACAAGTGTTTCAACACTTTTTTTCTCACTTTTCACTCACTTTTCTCTTCTTTCACTCATGCATATCTTTTCACTCATTCTCAAAATGCCTAGCATACAACACATATATATAGATGAAAATAGAAGAGTTTAACTTGAATTTGACAACCTATGATAACTACTAGTTTCTACCTCCTTTGACCAGCTCATTTTCCAACTCATATAAGATAATCTTGCCAACTCATTTGGATAAGATTGCAACTTATCTTCTTCTAAGTTCTTCAAGTTTCCATAAGCTTCTTCAAGCCTCCATAAGCTTCTACATTTGTGGTGAAAGAATTCAATTTGGATTTGAATCCTCCATAAGCTTCTACATTGGTGGTGAAAGAATTCAATTTGGATTTGAATTCTTTTGGTGATAGAAAAGAGGTAGAAGCAAAATTGAGTTTGAATTCTAACACTCCTCTTCAAACTTGATTTTGCATGCCAATCATATTCTTAAGTTTGTGGAACATATCTGCCTTCAATGGCTTTGTGAAAATATCTGTTATTTGATCTTCAGTTTTGCAGTAGATTAATTCCACAACTTTATTATTGACCTGCTCTCGAATAAAATGATACTTTGTGTCAATGTGCTTGCTTCATCTATGAGAAATTGGATTCTTTGCGAGTGATATAGCAGACTTGTTATCCATGTATATAGCAATTGGACCTTCCTGCTTCTGATACAATTCACTCAAAATATTCTTTAGCCAAATTGCTTGACATGTGCATGCTGCTACGGCCATATATTCTGCTTCACATGACGAAAGTGCAACAGTCTGTTGTTTTTTGGATGACCATGAAAATATTGCAGAGCCAATGTGAAAAGCATATCCAGAAGTACTTTTACGATCATTTGTATCTCCACGATAATCACTATCTGAATAGCCAATTAATTTTGAATCTTCTGAATGTGTATACAATATTCCATGATGAACAATTCCTTTAATATACCTCAAAATCCTCTTAGCTGCACTGAAGTGATCTTGTCTTGGTTGCTCCATATATCTGCTAACTAAGCCAGTTACAAACATAATATCTGGTCCAGTAAAAGTCAAATACCTTAAACTTTCGACCAGGCTCTTGTATAATGTAGGATTTATTAGCTCTCTATCTGAATCAACTTTTAACTTAATTCCTGCTTCTATTGGTGTGGAGACTAGCTTGCACTCTTTCATTCTGAACTTTCTCAAAATCTCTTCTGCATATTTCTTTTGTGACATAAAAATTCCTTCTTTCATTTGCTTTACCTCAACTCCAAGAAAATAAGACATTTCTCCAATATCTGTCATTTCGAATTCTTTAGTCATTGTTTTTTTGAAATCATAAAACATACCTGGATTGTTTCTAGTAAAGATCATATCATCTACATATAGGCACACAATCATCATATCTCCATCTTCATTCTTCTTTATGTATAAAGCATGTTCATGCGGACTTTTCACGTATTCATTCTTCTGAAAATACTCATCTATCCTTGTGTTCCATGCTCTTGGGGCTTGCTTCAATCCATACAGTTTCTTCTTCAATTTATAGACTTTATCTTCCTCTCCTTTTTTAACATAACCTGGTGGTTGTTCAATGTAGACTTCTTCTTCTAGGTAGCCATTGAGGAAGACTGATTTCACGTCCATCTGATAAATCTTTCATTGCTTTTGTGCTGCTACTGCTGTAAGAAGTCTGATAGTATCGATTCTTGCAACTAGTGCAAATACTTCTTCATAATCAACTCCATATTTCTACTTGTATCCTTTAGCCACCAATCTTGCTTTGTACTTCTCCACTTTTCCTTCTTTGTTGGTCTTTGTTTTGTATACCCACTTTACTCCAATTGGCTTATGATCTTTAGGGATAGTTGTAAGTTCCCATGTATCATTTCTTTTTATTGCAACAATTTCTTCGTTCATTGCTTTTTTCCACTTCTCATCTTCTACAGCTTCTTCATATGTTACTGGATCACATTCTGCCATTAAGCAAAATAATGAATAATCAAACGTAGTTTGTACCTCATCTGTCGCATCATAGATATCACTTATGGTTCTCATTTTTGCTGGTGCTCTCCCTGAATTGCTGCTGCTTCCTGATGTTGATGGTGTTGACATAGGAGTTGTTGAAGTAGGACTTGGTGGAGGAGTTTGATCATTTCCATCTTGAACTGTTTGCTCTTCTAAGTCATCATCATCTTTAAAGAATAAGCCTTCTACTTTCTTTTCTTCATCACTCCATCTCCAATAATTTGATTCATCAAACTCTACATCTCTTGAGACGATCAACTTTTTGGTCAGAGGATTGTAGAGTCTGTAAGCTTTACTCCTATGCTCGTAGCCGATAAAGATACATTTTTCTCCTTTGTCATCTAACTTCTTTCTCTTTTGATCTAGAATATGGGCATATGCTATGCAACCAAAGATTCTTAAATGACTTACTTTTGGTTTCTTGCCACTCCATGCTTCATTTGGTGTCTTGAACTTTACACTTTTTGTTGGACATCGATTCAATAAGTAAGTAGCACAGCTAACAGCTTCATCCCAAAGTGTTCTTAGCAAGTGCTTTTCCTTCAGCATGCTCCTCATATCAAGAATTGTACAATTCTTTCTTTCTGCAATCCCATTTTGTTGTGGGCTATAGGCAGCTGTCAACTGATGTATTATTCCATGTTTTCTAAAAAATTCTTCAAACAATTTTGACGTATATTCACCACCTCTATCTGTTCTGAGTATCTTCAGATATTGACCACTTTGCTTTTCCGCCATTGCTTTAAATTCCTTGAATTTATCAAGGGCTTGTGATTTTTCTTTGATGATATACACCCAAGCTTTTCTGCTGAAATCATCAATAAATGTGATATAGAACCTATTTCCTCCAAGTGATGGAATATCAAACGAACCAGCTATGTCTGAATGAACTAGCTGCAACGGTCTTCTAGCTCTCCATGTCTTGCCTACTTCAAAACTTTGTCTATGTTGCTTTCCCTTCATACAACTTTCACATAATTGATCTGGATGATTGATTTCTGGCAATCCATTCACCATCTTTGCTTTTGACAATAGCTTCAGACCAGTAAATCCAAGATGACCTAATCCGAGATGCCACAACCACGAACTATCTTTTATGACAGACTTCATGCATCTTATTGCTTTTGTCTGGATTTTGAGCTTGAATAGGCGATTTCTTGTCATATCAACTTTTGCAATCAATTATCCTTGTTGATTTCTGATGATAAGTGTATTATTCTCCAAATGTATATTGTATCCTTTCTCCAAAAGTTGACCAAGACTGAGGAGATTGCTTTTCAAAGATGGGATATAGAAAACATCAGAAATATATTTTCTATCTCCGTTCTTTGTAAAAATCATGATCTTCCCTTTGCCTTTGACTGGAACTTTTGATAGATCTCCAAAAGTAACTTCTCCTTGAATGTTCTTGTTCAGCTCTGTAAATAACTCCTTGTTTCCACTCATATGGTTGCTTGCTCCAGTATCGAGATACCAGGCATCTTTGCTACTATCTTCCTCACCTTTATAAGTGAATAACATGGCCGGTTCATCAGCTTTCTCTTCATTTGCAGTATAATTACTTCTCTCTGCAACTTTAAGGGCTTCTCTGTATTCATAACTGAGATGGCCAAACCTATTGCAATTATAACATTGCAACTGAGATTTGTCACCTCTTTGTTGAAATCTGCTTCCTCCTCTGGTCATGAATCCTCTACTTCGACCTTTACTTTGGCCTCGTCCACGATTGTATGTACCTTGACCACGTCTATATGCTACTGCATCAACATCAGATCCTCTACTAGATTGGCCACGTCCACTGTATCCACCACGACCTCCTCGAGTGTTAAATCCACCTCGAGTGTTGAAGCCACCTCTGAATCCACCACTATTTCCTCTACCACGTCCAAAACTGCTACTAGCTTGATTTTCACCGAATGATAACTTGCTTTGGAAAGCTTGCTCCAAATTGCTAGAGCCTTCATTCAAATTCATTCTTTGCTCGTGAGCTTGAAGAGAACCCACAAGTTCATCGATAGTCATGGCTGACAAATCTTTTGCTTCTTCAATAGCTGTGACAATATAATCGAACTTCCTTACTAATGATCTTAACACTTTCTCCATTATTCTGACTTCATCTAGCGTTTCTCCATTCCTTTTCATCTCCTTTGCCACCTTTTGCACTCGTGAGACATAATCTGTAACTGGCTCTCCACTTTGCATCTTCAAGTTTTCAAACTCGGCTCTGAGTGATTGGAGTCGTACCTTTTTGGCTTTATCGGCTCCTTGACATGACCTCTGCAAAATCTCCCATACTTCTTTTGAAGACTTCACATCTGATATTTTTACAAAGTTTGAATCATCAACACCTTGAAAAATATAGTAAAGAGCCTTCTTGTCTTTCCTGCGTGATTCTCTAAGTGTTCTTCTTTGTGCATCTGTCATAGCTGCTTCAACTGCTGCATCTTCGGGCTCCGAGTATCCTATTTCAACAAGATCCCAAACATCTTGTGAACCCAGGAGAGTCTTCATATGAATGCTCCAATTTCCATAATTTGTCTTTGTCAATTTTGGAACTTGAGGTTGAATCATCTCCGCCATCTTTGTTGAGACACAATTGAACCAGTGGCTCTGATACCACTTATTGGAGACGTAATGAACTAAAAGAACAAGTAGAATAGAAGAAGAGCTTTTATTATGTGAAAATTTCACAAGAACAAAATACAACGACACTAATTTTTATTAGTATCTCTCACAAATCTCTCTTTAATATCTCTCAAAAGTGTTTCAACACTTTCTTCTCCTTTTCACTCACTTTTCTTTTCTTTCACTCATGCATATCTTTTTGTTAGATTCAAGAGTCAGAAGAATCAGAAGACAAGTGATGTTTTGATATTTGTTTCATGCCCACTCATGTGATGATGACATTTGTAATTTTTTCCTTTTGGTTAAGCTTGGTTCATTAAGGATAAAATCCTATAATCCTTTGCAGTAATTAGAGAAATCATACATGCATGCATTCACACTTAGGTTAAGAATCATATTAGTATATGCAATTGATTAGAAATACATTAACAAGTCTAAACAAGCATAAAATGTTTTCTTACTGTTGTAATCGATTACATAAGTCATATAATCGATTACATAAGGCATCTGCATAAATCTATTTAGCCTATGAACTGGTTTAATCGATTACCAAATAATTGTAATCGATTAAATATGCTTTGAATTACTTTGGATACTTCTGGCGTAATCGATTAAAATGCATTATAATCGATTACCTCTGCTTGTGAATAATACTTGTATTTCTGACTTAATCGATTACGTGGTCAAATAATCGATTATGATGTTCGTTCAAAGATTTCCAAAACTGTGATGAACAATTTAATCGATTATTGAGACGGAATAATCGATTACTGATGGTTAAATAATCGATTACATAAGCAAAATAATCGATTACAGTCTGTTAAATCTGTTTTTTTATAAATAGACAAGTTGTGTTACTGAATAAAGGGATTCAGAAAAAGAGAGCTTTCGTGACTATTAGTGTGATTACATTCTCTAAAGGTTTAGAAGAGTTTAAGAAGTTGATTTTACATGTGTTGATCATTGAAGATAGATTCAACATGGTTGCTTAGTAGAAGTTCTCATTGTGTGTGATCATTCATGCAAAGAAGTGATTCAAGAAGGTTCAAGATAGAGTTTCATGCATCATTCCAGGTTGTACAATTCGTTCATATCATTTTAGCTGCAAATGAAAATAAGGTGATATCCTTCTTGGACATTAAGCTTTGTTATTTGTAATTTTTTTTTGTGTCTTTTGTTTTCTATAATCTGTGTTGATTTTTCCATGTAACAGTTGGGGTTCTTTAAAGCATTACTAGAAAGGGTTTTCTAGTGGGTTGAACTGAGAAGGGTTCTCTAGTTCTAGGTCTTTTGATAAATCTAGGGAGTAGATTTAGAGTTTTGCCTAGGGTGGGTGAAAGAGACCTTGTTGATTGCTTGTAAAGAATTAAAATCTGTTAGTGGAACTCTAATCTGGTTTGGATTAGAAGGTAAACTGGATGTAGCCTCAGTGGTTGGAGGTGAACCAGTATAAAGTTGTGTGCATTTAAGCTTTGGTTTACATTTCATTGATTGCTTGAGATATTCAATTTTGTGTATCAACTCAAACTTTGATTCAACACAAGAGTTAATTGATTGGAAAAGAGAATTATTTTCTAAATTTGTTTTTGATCTAAGATATGATCCAGATTAATTCTTCCACTGAGTTTTGATTTGCAAGAAAAATTTAAAAAGGGGCAAAAACCAATTCACCCCCCCCCTCTTGGTTTATTGGATTAGGTATTCATTGTATTTTCACTTTTCACTCATTCTCAAAATGCCTAGCATACAACACATATATATAGACAGGGCCGGTTCTGGGCATGTGCAAGGTGCCCAATCGCACAGGGCCCCAAAAAATAAAGGGCCTCAAATATTAATTACTGTAACATATGTTTAATATTGAAAATTAGAGGAGGTGGTAATGCTTATTTTTAATAACCAAGGGGTCCAAGGTTCAATTCTTACCAACAACAATTTTTACTACTTTTACATTTTGGAATGTAATTTGGTAATATTTATTGAGCAAAGTATTTTTCTTATTTAAATGAGTCATTTATTTTTAAATTGTCAATTGAGGGCCCCGTTTTCTAAAAAAGGGAAATATTAAACAGGGCCCCGAAAAAGTTTGCTCCGCCCCTGTATATAGATGAACATAGAAGAGTTTAACTTGAATTTGATAACCTATGATAACTACTAGTTTCCACCTCCTTTGACCAACTCATTTTCCAACTCATATAAGATAATCTTGCCAACTCATTTGGATAAGATTGCAACTTATCTTCTTCTAAGTTCTTCAAGTTTCCATAAGCTTCTACATTTGTGGTGAAAGAATTCAATTTGGATTTGAATCCTCCATAAGCTTCTACATTGGTGGTGAAAGAATTCAATTTGGATTTGAATTCTTTTGGTGATAGAAAAGAGGTAGAAGCAAAATTGAGTTTGAATTCTAACAGAAATTGTGTTTGCCAATCGTGTCATTCGAAGATATCGTAAGTTCCATTGTGTTTTTTGGACATATAAGTAGTGTGCTAATGCTTTTCGATTCTGTAAGCCATTGATATAGATGGATGGAACACATTTATATGGGAAGTATCATGGCAGTTTACTTATTGCAACCACACAAGATAGGAATAACAATGTTCTTAATAACCATCTTTGTTTGCATTTAATTTCAATTTAATTTTTTTTATAATTAAATACCTATGAAGACGGTTATTCAGGAAAAACCGTCTTTGTTTGCATTTACTTTCAATTTAATTTTTTTTTAAATAAAAGACAAACGAAGACGGTTATTAAGGAAAATCGTCATCGTATGTCAGCATATGATGACGATTTTCCTTAATAACCATCTTTGTTTGTATTTAATTTCAATTTAATTTTTTTTAAAATAAAATACAAAAGAAGAAGGTTATTAAGGAAAACCATCATCGTATGTCAGCATACGATGACGGTTTTTTCTTAATAACCGTCTTTGTTTGTATTTAATTTAAATATAATTTTTTTTAAATAAAACACAAACGAAGATGGTTATTAAGGAAAACCGTCATCGTATGCTGACATACGATGACGATTTTTCTTAATAACCGTCTTCGTTTGTATGTTTTTTTTTTTTTTTTTAAATCTCAAGTCTTTGTTTGTTTATAAATTTTTTAAAATTATTTTACACCTACGAATGCATAACATACAACCATTAAAACCACATCATATATTAAAAGCATTTAACACTTTCTATTGGAATTACAACATCACATCACCTAAAACCATTACAACTTTCAGATTATTGTACCAAGACTATGTTAGCAAAATGCTAGAAAATACAAAACACTTCTGACCACTTATAACATCCTATGTTGTAACTCACCAGAGTTAACAATCCTGAGAGTTCAAAAGGTAACCAAGAATCAATTATCAGTTCAAACTAGCGATGAACCTTACAGTCAACAAAGAAAGGATCAGCCTAAAAATGGATAATTAAGCAACAACATTTATGCATTGGATTGGCTAGTTGCACTAGTCTTTTATAATATTGTTGCCTCAGCTCCATAAACCTGTGAAGATAGCAAATACTAAATCAGAGATATAGTGAGCATCAGTTTAGCTGGTTTGTTAACAGTGATTACATGATGGGTTGCTCTCATAACGCAATAATATAGAATCCATAGTTAGTAAATGACACTGTACAAAGTAATTCTTTCAATTGCTTAAGTCAAGGCTTATGATTGAAGCTATATCTAACACACTATACTCTGGCTTATGCATTCCACAAATAAAATTTATATGTTGACAAATATCTTTGTATGGTTAATGACATTTGTAACGACCTAAAATTATTCTAGATATTATATTTTTATTAAGGTTAAATTTTTTAAGAATCGTTAAATAATTTTTATTACTATTTTATTTTTGCTGAACGGATTCTAGTATAAATTCTAAAACGTATAGATTATAGAAGTTGATACACTGATATATATATTATAAGTAGTCACAGTCCTTGTTACAAAAGTCATTATTAAACAAGTACAGAATTTTCCATACACCGGCCTACTTCATATCTTCATTTCTACACCTTCACCAATCCAGGGTATCAAGGAAATTGACCACTGTTGCCATCTAAAAAAAATGAAACAAATCTAGTGAGAAATAAAAATTTCTCAGTAGGCAAAAACTAAACCACCGAACACGTTAGTACGTTAGTAAATAATTAATATATTCAAATGAAGCAATAAAATAATTATGCAAACTATATGGATGCATGAGATGAATTTTCCCAGAGTGCACATGGCTTCTACATATCGTACTGTATGTAGCTACACCTCGTACTGGATGTAGACGCTGCGATCGTCTTACGCAAACATGCATGATTTTTGCCATATATTTGCACCTGGTCACTACATATCGTACTGTATGTAGTATCAAATTTTGTTTCACAAATATCGTACTGGACTTGGAAACATAAATCAACATATCATCAGTCAAAATCCATTCATAATAAAATCCATAAGCAAAATACATATCATCTTATGGAAAAATTGTTGTTTTCATAACATCATACGTACCACAAGTATGGTTAAACCACCATACCTTATTCAAATAAGATCATTACCACTTAGGCATGACCTTTGATTATCCTCAAGCTATAAAAAAAATCATGTTAGTAACCTAACTAATAAACCACAATATATCTCTAA
The DNA here is from genome assembly GCA_013407115.1 of Glycine latifolia. Classification (NCBI taxonomy): domain Eukaryota; kingdom Viridiplantae; phylum Streptophyta; class Magnoliopsida; order Fabales; family Fabaceae; genus Glycine; species Glycine latifolia. The sequence continues at coordinate 11,487 of QARZ01039258.1, forward strand.
AATAGTTTCTAACACCTTTAAACTTTCACAAGAAAATTATAACCTAGCATGCATTTTAATCTCCTTTCACCTACCACCTTGCTACTTCATCCTCAAATTTAATCACTCAAACATTTGAACCATTTAACTACATACCATTCAACCTCTACTTCAAAAAATTAATTCAAAACAGTCCCATAATAAAAATATTAACAAACAGCCCAAAGGTCATCAAATCACTCACAAAAATCATCAACTGTGATTCCAAATATCACTAATATTTCAACCTATAAACCATTACCTATCCTATGGTTAAAATCAATATTTCCACATCATAAAATAACCCTCAAATGACATGAAATTACAGCCTAAATAATAGCCATAAATCTGTACATTTAAGCATGTAAATTAATCCAAATCAATTCTTAATTAAAGATTGAAGCCTAGCCTACCTCGAATGGATTTGGATTTGAAATTGATTAAGTGGCTGCTTCTTTTTGAATATCTTCTAAGAAATGAAGCCTTGAAAGAAGAAATTTATTGGTGGATGAGGTGGTAGAAGAGGTCAAGGTTTGTAGGCAGCAAATAGAAGGCAAGACAAAGAAAGCAAGACACAAGGAAAATTGAAATTGGCCTTGGCTTTGGGATGCTAGCTCCTACGTGAATTTTTTCCACAGCCCTAGCTATTTATAGTAATTTAATTAGTTGAGTTTTAAGTGGTTCTAGTTAGATTAGAACTGAATTAGGAGTTAGTTTGGTTACAACTTAACTAAATCATCATTACTTTGAAAGATATTTTGCTTAAACCTTATCTTGACTTTGATTTGTCTTTGGTCAATGATTCTTTAATTTATTGTTTTGGGGCAGCTGGCTTCTCTACATGGACTTGGCTGAAACTAGATTTTTATTTGCAAGATTCCCTCATTCAATGCTTACTTTCCACCTTGAAGGCCACCTAGAAAGGTTGGTTCAAAAAGCTTATCTTCATTGACTTACCATAGACTTTGGTTTACCAAACTTTTCTTCCTATTATTTCACTTAGCTATGCCTATTCTATTGCCTTTCCACGTGAATACACTTCTGGTTAGTCCAAATTTGAGCTGAATATTTGATTCCTTGGGCCAAAAGTCCAAGAGTTACAAGTTTTACTCAATCCAAATGGTCCAATGGGCTATAAGCACTCAACCAGATAGGGTTCACTCATTATTTATTCTGTACCAACTTACTAATCCAAAAATTCTCATTTTCTAGTATGTTAAACTAGACTTCCTAAGCTTTCCAAAAAGGTATCACATGCCTTATTTGGAGTTATAAAACTCGAGATATAGAATTTTTAATCTATACTTCCAAAGCTGCCAGCGAATTTAACTTAGGACAATGACATCCCTTAGTGTTTTTGTTATTTCAAACAGTAATCAATCTAGATTGGTCTGAAATTTTAATATGTTGTAGTAGACATATAGATCTTTAATTACATATATCATACACTTAATTTGAATAAGAATTGAGAGAGAAATAAATTTTTTAATTCGGGTGGCAGATATGGAAGTTTTTGGGCAGCTTATGTTCAAATAAAATTTATCCTATTCTTCTTGTATCCAATTATCATCACACTTCCATAATTCAATCATAAATATATCTCATAATATAATTTTGAGGATGTTACAACATTTGATTAAATGGATGAAACTAGGATTGAACTGTAAAACTTGTCGCAATTTCTGCAACAGTAAGACATTATAAATTGACACCTATATTGTCTATGTAAAATATTAATATAAATGTAAAAAAGATTATACCTGAAACTTTATAAAACTGACAATTGTCAGGCAAGGAGCCAATGATCCTTCCCTGTATAAAGAACATCATTCATCTTAGAAAATGGTATAAGAACGGAATTAGGAAGACTATAAAAAGGCAGGAAAAAGGTGCAGGATGTCTGAAACACCCTGTGTAACCTTTGATTTGTGTTATTATTCAAACAAAATCCAAAATGATAACACATAAATGCTTTACCACATAGAGCCCACTAAATAAAACTTAAAAATATTTTAATGATAATGTTTCATACTAATATTCTTGATGCAATATAAATTAAATTAATTTAAAATATTGAACAGAAAGGAATTCACTCATGGACTCAGTCTAAAATTAAAATATTATTGAAAAACAGAGATTTTTATTTACAAAAAACATGCATGAATAATTTTCATAGATTATGTACTTTTCATAGGTGCAATCTCCACACTTTTACTTTGAATAATATATTCTCTATACTTCTTTTTTGCTATTTGCAAAGAACAATAACATCAGAGGTTGCTCACCATACCCAGGTTCAAAACTTCAGCAGGCCTAGAACCTTGATATCTCTTCTGCTTCTATTGTGGTAAATGATAATGAATGAGCACACCTGCTATATATTGTAAACATGAATTTAGCGTTAATATCCAGTTCTTTAGAAAGATAGATATATATTTTCCAACACTAAACCTGTGAGGGAATGTTGGTTTCACTGTACCCTTCTTCAATTCCTCATGAACCATACGGGTTTTGTAAGCCAACGAACACTTGGAACTTTTATTTTATTCAGGCAGCCCCAATTTACTTGGAACTTTCATTTTAGCAGAAACTTCAGTTATATATAAACTTGTGAAATCAAATCGCTTCAACTTTTACTTGAATCTACTCATCTCTATACTAATCCAGATGGAAGGGATAGGACTTTGGGTTCTTCTAGTGTTATTTTTAATTTTTTAGTTTCTAGCTCAAAATCATGAAAGTTTCTTTTTTGACAAATTCATTTGCATGACAAGATGTCCCTTTAAAGTCAAGTCTTTCAATTCAATTACAATATATATGTGGATTTAGAAAGGCTAACACATTCCCAAAATAATACATCATTATTTCAATTCAGCACATGTATTATTTCATGGTATCAACATCTAAGATATACAAAGAGATTAGACAGCTTTTCTACACTAACTAATTTTTTAGTATAGGATTTCAATTTTTGTGTCTCTGTTTTGTTTTTCTTTATCAGTTCTAAGAGTTCTATCCTGCATCTTTTTGATTTGCCTTCTCTTTATATGTAATAAAAAAAAATTTCTAATCAACTAAAGAAAGGGAAAAAATACAACAGTATATAAGAGAGCAAAGATGAAATGAACCTGAATGGGAGAATAATTAGCTAAAAAGGAAAAGAAAATAAAAAAAATATACTGCATCAGTCAGAATGCATAGAGTGTGCTGACATTGACTGGCCAAGAGAACTGGAAGTTATTCAAAGGCTGAAACCTTTCTGTGTCATATTATCTCACACCACAATCATTATTGGAGGCAATAATATGAGTTACACCACTGCAAAAGTTTCCATGTCAAGCAATGTTCATGTTCCAAACTGAGACAAATAAACTTGGTATGAAAAATACCTCAAGCTGTCATATTTAAATTGCATTTGATATAACATTATCATCATGTGTGGTCCGTGTACAAAAGCTTACACCTTTCTTATTCAAACGCTTCATCCAATATAGACATTATAATCTGAATCTATTGGCCAAACATAATCAAGATTAACTATAAAAACATAAATTCACAACATTATGTTCCATAATTTTGTAAAGTCACCTGGTCGGCATTTGGAAAATAACTTGCCAATCCACTATCTGAAAGATGAGGATTAAGCTCTGTATCAAGTGATAATATTCTTATGAGCAACTGATGGTGAACTAACTTCATGTAGGTACCTTGCAAAATAAAGAAAAAAAGATAGTGGATAAAGTATGGTCATTTGAGTCTCGAGGATAACATTTAAAAATAGGAAGGAGAAAAAAACATAAGTTGGTCATTTGTGTTATTTATTCTCATTCTTATCATATGCAACTTTAGAATACCAGGGTCTCATGCATTTTAGTTACTCCTCATCATAGAAAATTTAAAACCAACCGGGTTAAAGTTCATTCTATAATCAACCATTGTGTAGTCAGGAAAAATGGAAGCACGCCTAAAAAGGATAAGTACTTCCATTCACACTTTGCAAACCAAACATATCTCCTGTTTCCATTTCAAAAGAAAAATATCCAAAAAAATGTTATATCATTAACATAAGGTTTTAAAAAAAGGCCGAAACTTTTGGGAATATTTTAGATAATCTACCTATGCATACATCCTTAGCAAAAACGCATTTGGGCAACAGTCTCCAATAATGGAGAATACACGACATAGATGTTTATATTCAACCATGAGGTTCCCAAAAAGGAAGACATTTTTATATGTTTCTATTTCTATAAAGAAAATGAAGAAGAGAGACAAATGACAATCTGCACTTACCTCTCTGTTGCCTTGAAAGGATTGCCTTTATCATATGAGCTTTTCATGAATTCACTCCACCTGAAATGCACAGGGATGTGCCAATTGAACTACAAGCTTGTTGGTGGCAATTTCAATATCTAATAGAAGATAAACTTGAAGCCGTGAATGCAAATGACCTGTGGGAGAAGGAATAAGGAAAATGAATCCCAGGTTCAAATTTAAAAATACCTACACGAAATGCCGAAGATGAACCACGATGAGAAAGCTATGGCTTTTCGGTCTCCATTAGCTTCAATGTAAAAAAGAAAAAGAGAGGAGAAGATGGAGAAAGAGAAAGATCAAGGAAAAATCAAAACATAGCAGAAGATGGAGAAGGAAGCAAGCATGGGGTTGGGTGTTTTCGTGAGAGAGAGAGACTGAGTTATGAGTGAGCCCATTTCTCACGGTCTGGAAAGCGTATGGTGAGAATGATGATAGCCTCAGAGAGTTGTTGAGAGAGTTGTTGAAAGCTGCAGAGAACAAACGTGTGGACCTCACTTCATAAGCTCAGAAGGTCACGTGTGTGAGCTAAGGGAGGGGAGGAGATAGATGTGCAGAGGTTAGGAAGAAAAAGGAGATGATAAAGAGAAGAAAAAGCTTGAAAATATTACTATACATAGATTTTAAATTTACTGTTACAAACGATGACGGTTTTTAATATAACCGACTTCCATTAGTTATAGCAAAATCACAAAAATGCCACCGCTTATGAATTCAAGCTAATCGACGACGGTTTCCATAATACCCGTCGTTGTTTTTAACCTCATATTTACGATAATGTCACCGCGTTGCATACTAAGACGGTTTCCATATAACCGTCGTCGTATGTGCGTCGTGAAAGGCTATATTTGTAGTAGTGCATGGAATACCAAATTGCTGGGTAGGTGGACTGATTGGGGTTCCATGTTGTTGTGGCGCTGGAGTTGCAAGTAAAGGGCCAAAAATTTGTTCCAATACTTCATGCTGAAATGTGTCAATAAGATCAAAGGGTTGTTGTTATTGTGACGAACCAACGTGTGAGTTGGATGTTGATCAAATGGTACCTGTTGCGATGAACCAACATGTGGGTCCTGTTGTGAGGGATAATAATATGTCGGTTCCACATTTGCATGAACATTGGAAATGAAGTGTGATGGTGTGTAATACATTCCACTTTAACGAGTTGCAAAATTCTGAACATTATATGTTTGAGTCTCTACATTTGACCTCTTCAGGCCTAGCCCACGAGTCTCTTGATATGAAAACAAGCAAATTAAATTATGGTTTTTCTACCTCCATTGAAGGGGGTGGAGCTATTGTGGTTGCACAAACACGGCAATCCTTATGATTTGAACAAGATTTTTTCCATGTAAGGAACCAAATCATTGATCGAGCACCTATTTTTACCTTCAGGGGACACCATGAAGGCTAACACCTCAGTTGCTTCACCTTGAAAGAAAACATTGAATATTTTAGTATACACAATGCAGTCCAAACTAAATCAAAGATTAAGAAATATTATTACCAATAAAGCCGCTTTAGCATTGCTTGTGTCGATGAACATCTTAGTTTTTCATTGGTATCAAACCGTGTAGTTAGAATTAAAACCAAGATCTCCAACTTGTGGTCATGTGTCCTCTATTTCATATTCTAGCCTATTGTACCATTTGAGAATAGCGAGTTATAGCCTAATGTTTAATAATTTTTCCTACGCCCACAACTGTATCAACACACATATAGCACCAATGGACATAACCTCATAGTCAGTTGCTACGCACAACTCTATACAAATAACCATATCTTTTAGAGTGATCGTGCACTCTCCACATCTCATGTGATAAGTATGAGTTTCAGGTCTCCACCTCTCTACAAAGACAATTATTAATCCTGATATGCATAAATCCAATATGGGCAACATGATAAAAAAACCTAGTGTCAACTAAAAATTCTACATTTGGAATGGAATTTGATCTTCTCTGTCATTTTTGGGTAGGTTGCATCTCACTAATAATTTACATTCAGTGTGGCCATTCCAAATGTGTTGAGAGATATGCTTTTCTTGCATCCATAAGATATCATTGTCAATAGGTCTAAAATGGATGTCACTTAATGAAGATTGTGAAGAAGAAGTCATTTGACTACCGTGAATATTACATAATCACAAAAAAATTAGCTACAATAACAAAAAGACTTGACAAGTTTTAATTTACGAATTTATAATTTAAATACAAAACTTAAAAATTAAATTCTACAATAAGAATAAATTATATAATCACAATAATTTAAACTACAATAACAAAAAAGACTACACAATTTTTAATTTACAACTATAGAAATTAAAAATTAAATTCTATAAGAAAGAATAATATATTCATAAAAAATTTCAAGGCAATAACAAAAAGATGACACAATTTTTAATATATGAATTTAATTACTATTCATTTTAAGTTTTTTAAGAGAAAAATTTAGTTGTGAAAATTACAAAAGATCAACTTATGAAAAAAAAAGTAAGTACAAAAAAGTTATTTTAGTAATGAAAATAAATTTCAAATTTTAAAAAATAAAATTTCCTAACTACACATACTAAAATCACTTATAACTCAATTACCATAACAATGTTCCACATACACAACTTTTAAAAGAAATGTTTCAAATAAGGATAATGTAAGAAGTACATAACATGTACCTGACTTCTAAATTTTAGAAGCTAGCAAAACTTGAGTAATTGTTGCAAAGAAAGTCCACCAATTCTGAAATGTCTCAAAGGATCCAAATACAAAGGGAGAAAGTGAAAGGATAGAAGTGAAAACAACCACAAACAGCTACGTCCCATTATTTAACATGAGTAAAAATTATTATTTTAACTTGGGGAATCAACATTTTACATTTGTTGGATCATAGCTATTTCACATGACCTTCTGCATTGACAATACACGACAAATGACCTCTTGCTGCGACAAGACAAGCAAGCAAGCGCATGGTGACCAACAAATGAATATATTGTTTCTAATATGTGTCACATCAAGTGAATAGTGACCAACAAAACATATTTGTTGTTATGTAATCAACAAATTGATGTTGTTTTATATCTGGTTGAGATTGGTGGGGTGCATTTCTTGAACCAGCAGTTCAAAGTTGTTGTTTGTTTGTGTTCCATCTACCGGCTATGTGTTTTTGTTGTTTCATGAAGCATCATTAGTCAATCATTAGTCTCAACTATCTAACAAAGTGCAGCTAACTTGGCAATCTTAAACCAACAATTGTAAATTATTGGTTTACATGGAAGCTTTCTTCAATTTTTTTAACCTAAAAAACTAGGTGATAATAGAACAAGTCAAAATAGTTGTTTCACATTTCCTAAGTCAAAAATAGAACTATGCCAATAATTTGTTTTAGAATGAACCAATATTAATAAAAAGTTTGTAAAAGTGATCCAAATGGGTCTATCACTTGAGGAGGAGAACAACATAAGACAGAGAAAAACAAACATGAAAAATAGAGTTCAGAGTGGGCTAAGATTTATGAGAAAGAGAGGCCACAATGACACTAGGGTAAAATGAATTCCAAATCTATTACAACCACTTTTATATATGTTATGCAATCGCATCAGTTCAGGTACCGATGGGTGTGAAATTTTCAAACCAAGCTTGTCCATCTACACATGTTTGAAACCATTATTTGCACCTGACTACCCACTAACCAGACTTGATCCATCCAAGATCACAAAAGGGAGGAAAGTACCTCTCTAATTGACATAAGCTTTTAGTACCATTAGGGAGACATTTTGTGTTGATGTTATAAAAAAAAAAAAAGATGTTCTACTTTAATTGCGGTTACAGCCTACAACTGATCTAAAATGTTCACTTTTAACTCAGTTTTGAAACCCATCTAGAAAATACCAACCTTTTATATTAACTAATTTAATATTCACACGAAATTAGTAAAAGATAACCGATCCAAAAAGCCTTTTTTACACTAATGATTCTTTTATACAGACTTGTTAATGACCAAATCTGATTTATTTGATTAAATTTGACCAAATTCGAAACAAACAAATTTAATTTAGTTTGGATTGAATTTCCATGTTAATGACCCAGTGAACAGCACTAGTTGCCACATCTCTTTATGATGACATGCTACGTAATTAAATGTCATTCATGCAAATACCAAATAACTAAAAAACTGTTTCCCTTGGTGTTTAGAAGACAAAACAAGTCACTAAATAATGTCCTGCATGATTTTACACTTGGCCAAACTGAAACTTCACTACACAAATTCCTTCTGTTTGGTTTCAAGAACAGGAGGATCAACCACAATCCCCATATTTGCCGCAGTGCCCGCTATAATTCTCATAGCTGATTCGATACTCGAGCAATTCAAGTCCGGTAGCTTTTCAGCAGCAATTGTACGCAATTGATAAATCGTGACCTTTCCTACCTTTTCCGCCTTGGGGTCTTTTGAACCCTTTTCCACCCCTAAATAGCAAATCAATATAATTAGACGGTTTGAAACTTTGAACATTGAAAAACACAATAAGCTTTGCGTAGAGTATTTAATGCCAGATGCTCTATCAAATCAATAATAACCTTAACATATCTCTTGCATTTTGTTTATTTAGATTGATTATGAGTGTAACGAAGCTAGACTAATCGCTCAAAAACTGAATTTCAGCTAACGAAAGTAAAACTCATTTTATGCTAGGAATGCTATTACAATAACCGACATCTACCTATATGAAGTCAATCATGAGTATAATGTAAATAAAATTTCACACATAGAAAAGAAAACTTAGTTCCATAATCCGTATAGACAGATTTTAAGTACTGCAATGCAGAGTTCTCCACCCATTAAAAGCACCTTGTGGCCAAGGCAAGTCAACCCATGACAAGAGGTTAGTCCATAATACTCAAAAGGGTGTAATAGCTAACAACACCTCGTTGTATCACCACAATATAAACAATATTAAGTAAATAAAACCCTCACAAAGATGAACTCGTGTGTTTGTAGTGTAGGAGAAAATTTTATGCAATATGAGATGAAAGACATTGCACATCATTATTGGATTAATGTAAAGTATTACAAAATATAAAATTTAAATCAGATCTTGTTGGGATATAAGGAGAAGGGGGATTTAGTTAAGAGACAAGGATATTAATAGTTAGAGTCATTTGTAAATGGAACATTGAGAACCCTTTGTGAAGGGGAACCCCTGGGATGAGAAATTCTCTCCTATTCATTGTTCTTTTCATCCTATTCAAAAAAGTCTTTCTTTTCTTTTTCAATTCTGTTCTTGGTTCCTGACTTCCTGGTCCTAGAGATTAGGATAAATGGAGAAGGGGGGTTAGTTAGTTAAGGTGGTTAGGATATTAATTAGTTAGAGGGGTTAATTAGATACAAATAAGGGAAGAAGGGTCGAAGGATTTAGAGAGATGTATTATCATTTCATTTGTAAATTAAACATTGGCTCTTTGTGAAAGGTAAACCCTTGGAGGAAAGATATCTCTCCTATTTTCAGTTCCTTTCATACTACTCATAAAATCTAACCTTTCTTTTGTATTCGTGATTCTTGGTTTGTAACAGATCTCAACTAGTGAGATTATTACACTAGACTAGAATATACAAGAAATTCCCATGTGCAAATCCAGCTTAAAATCGCTGGAAATTGAAAAGTAAAATAAAAGGAAACTAAAACAATTCATGCTTTTGATTCTTCAAACTTATACTACTGAGGACAACATAATATCAAACAGCTTGGGGGCTAGAGAACATACCAGCGGCTTTAAGAAGTAGAACCGAAGCAGGTGGGGTCTTCAATATGAAAGTAAAGCTTTTATCCTGCAGAGATAAGGTAAGTAAAACATATGAGGTAAATTGTGATTGAGGACGGAAAATAAGAAGAAAAATTAAGAGCAGAGAAAAGAACAGACGTCGTAGACTGTGATTTCCACAGGAATGACATAACCGGGCTTGTCGGCGGTTCTAGCATTGTAATCCTTACAGAAAGCCATAATATTGACACCCTTGGAACCAAGAGCAGGGCCAACGGGAGGAGCAGGTGTAGCCTTCCCAGCTTCAAGAGCCAGCTTTATAATTCCAACCACTGTGCACGCACCAAACAAAAAAATATCCTAAATTTTAGGTGAGGGAGAGTGATGTAAATATATAACGAACGAGAGTGGAAATTACCTTTCTTGGCCTTCCCACCGGGTTTTGGGGGAGCCATAGCAATGACATAGAAGCGCCTTCGAATTGGAGCCGAAAGAGGTTTTCTATTTCCGGCTAACGGAAGAGAAATTTTATTCGGGTTTAAGGAGAATTTGACGGAAGTAGAAAATATAGAAGAAGAAGAGGAACAAAATGACGGGCAAGTGAAGAGAGTAGATGCCATTGTTTCCTTCGCAGACGTTAAGTGGGTGGATTCCCTTCCCCGAGTGTTCAGTTCGGATAAAAAGCCGTATCCTATAGTCTCCCAAGCGAGGCCTGTAAAAACCCTCAACGATATCTCGTATTAATGGAGCGGGGCCTTATTTTTAATGCCTATTTCTTTTTCTAGATAATTTTTTTTCAAAATTTAATTTTAGTCTCTATAAAAGTTAATAGTTGTTGAATAAAATAAGAATAGAGAGAAAAGTAGAGAAGAGTCCAGCGAGAATCAGAACTCTATGTATTCTTTCCAACAAGAATAACCTATTTATAGGTTAAAAAAAGAGAGAGATTACAAAAAGTAAACATAAATACAAAAAGATTCTAAACCTTAATAACATATATAAAAGTGGAAACATCCTAAGCATATGAAACCACAATTAGGTTATTCATAACATTCTCCCTTGGATATCCACTATTTGAGAATGTGTCTCATTAAAATCATACTAGGAAAAATCACAATGAGATAAAAACTTAATGAAGAAAAAAAAGTGCATTATCCTTTAATATTTTATCATCATCCTCATTAAAAACCTTGTCAGGAAAACCCAATGAGATTAAACCATGACGAAGGGAAAGAAAATGCATAACGTATTTATTTATCCCCCTCATGTAGACAATCATCTTTAAGACAACGAATGTCAATCTTATGAATTAGGTTCTCAAAAGTCTTCCTTGACAATGACTTTGTAAAGAGATCAGCTAGATTCTCATACGAACGAACTTGTTAGACATTTATAGCTACCATTCTTCTGAAGATCATGAGTGAAGAAGAATTTTCATAGAATATGCTTTGTTCTATCTCCTTTAATGTATCATTCTTTCAACTGAGCGATACATGCCGCATTGTCTTCACATATAATCATTGATGTCATTTTCCTTGAAGTTAAACCACAAATTTCTTGCCCATGTTGAATTACGAATCTCAACCAAATACATTCATGACTTGCCTCATGTAATGCTAAAATTTCTACATGATCAGATGATGTTGCAGCTATGGTAAGTTTCACAGACCACCATAAAATAGTTATAACACCGCATGTAAATAAATAATGTGTCTGTGATCTACCATTATGAGGATTTGAAAAATAACTTGCATCTACATAAGCAATTAGATTCGACTTTGAAACATTTGAATAAAACAAGTTCATGTCCATAATGCCCTTAAAGTAACGAAGTATGTGTTTCACTCCATTCCAATGTCTTCATGTATGTGAAGAACTATATATTGTTAATAAATTAACTTCAAATTATATATTAGATTGTGTATAATTGGCCAAATAATTAATGCTTGTATAGCACTAAGATATGATACTCCAGGACCAATTAGTTCTTCATGTTTTTCTTTAGGTCTATAAGGATCATTGTTCACATCTAAATACCTTACAACCATTGGAGTACACAGTGGATATGATTTGTTTATATAGAACCTTGCAAGCACCTTTGTTATATAAGCTTCTTGATGCAAAAAAAATTTGCCTTTTAAATATTCTATTTGTAATCCTAAGCAGAATTTTGTCCTTTGTAGGTCCTTCATCTCAAACTTTTTCTTTAAGCAATCTATGGATTTTGGAATTTCTTTTGGAGTTCCAATGATATTTATGTCATCTACATAAACAACAATTATGAAAAATCCATTTTTGGATTTTCTCATGAAAATACATGGACAAATGGGATCATTCTTATATCCTTCCTTTAGCAAATACTCACTAAGACGATTGTACCACATTCTTCCTGATTGTTTTAGCCAATATAGAGACTTATTCAATTTGCTTTAGCCAAACTGAATCCTTTAAGGAGTTTCATATAAATGTCATTCTCAAGAGACCCATACAAGTAAGTTGTAGCAATATCCATTAGATGTAAATTCAGTCATTTGTGTGCAACCAGACTAATTAAGTATCAAAAAGTACTTGCATCTAGTGTGGGTGAATATTTTTCTTCAAAATCAATATTGGATATTTGTGAAAATCCTTGAGCAACAAGTCATGCTTTGTATCTAACAATTTCACCATTCTCACTTTGTTTTTCCTACAAAAGCCCATTTATATCCAAATAGTTTTACACTTTCAAGTGTACGAACTACAAGTCCAAAAACCTTTTGCTTAGAAAATAAGTCTAATTCTACCTCAATTGCATTTTTTCATTTTGGCCAATCATTAATGGACTTTGGTTCTTGATCCTCTATATGCTCCATTTTCATAAAGAAACAACAAGGAGGAGAAAAAAAAGGCAAAAAGTCATAGTAAGAAGAAGAGGGCTTACATAGCATGGGATGAGAATGCTTCTAGTACTTCAGTTGATTCAAGCAATGAAGAAGAAGCAAATATTTGTCTCATGGTAGATGGTGAATTTGAAAGCATGGTAAGCACTTTTGATTCTAAAATTGATCTGTTGGATTTAGGGGGAGCTGCAAGATGATTAAAGCAAGGTTGAAGTAATGGCTTGATGTTTTAGCTTTTTACATGCCCAATCAATTTGAAGGCATTTGTAATTTGTCTAAGTGGTTCAAGTTCATTGCCTTGTGATCCTTGCATTGCATTTGCATTCTCATTCTCATGCATACATGTTTTTTATTAAAGTACTAAAACTGTTCAAATTATTTTAAAAAGAATACAAGTTCTCATGGTTAAGTTTTTAGAAAAATGAAAACTTACTGCTTTAATCGATTACACAGTGTTTTAATCGATTAAAGACTTTTGTTCTAAATCTGGAAAAGTCATGAAGAACATATTAATCAATTACAGGCTTCTACATAGTGCAAAATGAAAAACATGAATCACTGCTTTAATTGATTACCATGTTATGTAATTGATTATCTTAGTTCTTTAGTTCATATGCATTACTGGTTTAATCGATTACCACAATCAGTAATCGATTACACAGGCATATTTCATATTTTGAGCTTTACTGTTTAATCGATTACCAGTCTTATATAATCAATTATCACACCTTATTTTACATACATGAAGACTGCTTTAATCGATTACATTGCGTATTAATCGATTTTCTTGTTCATGAAAACTTTTCCAGAAAGCTCAAGAACATATTAATCGATTATCTGGTATTTTAATCGATTACATATGGTAAAATAATCAATTACACTATCGTTTTAATCGATTATTTTTAGTTAAATCAGTTTTATATAAAGCTTTATGGGACTGCTCTTTATAAATGGATATTGAACGAATTATTCTATACATATGTGTGACTTACCCAAAAGAAACTAAGCTTTCTAAGTGTCCAAGATACTGATTTGTTCTGAGTGTGAAACACATCTTGTGAGATCAAGATTTCTGAGTTTTTTGAAAAGATGTGTTAAAGAAAAGAAGGTTACTCAAGAGTTTTGATTCTGAGCATTGAATTTCATACAACCTGATTGATTGGAAAACTCATTCATTCATACATTGAAGGATCACAGGTTGTGTCTCTTGAATCTTTCTTTAGAATTTTCTGTGTAGTAAAATTCTGTTGTGATATATCAAAGTGTTTCTTTTCAAACTTTCTAGAGTAGGGTTCTCTAGGGTTGAAGATCTGAGTAGGGTTCTCAGGATCTTTGTGATTTTTTTTCTAATAGTGTTTTAGAATTCAGATTCTTTATCTAGGGTTGATAAAGATAATCACTTGTAAATTGCTTGTAAAGGATATTTTGATATAATGAAAACTCTAACCTAGTGTTGGTTGGAAGACACTGGATGTAGTCTCCATGTTAGTAAGGTGAACCAATATAAATTGCTGAGTATTTTGTTCTAATTCTGTGTATCTTTCATTGCTTGTATTTGGGTAATCAATATATTATTAGCAAAGAAAATATTTATATCATTACATGCATATCAAGGTTGATCTTGATTGAAAGAAAAGTTCTGGTTTTTTAAAAGGTTATTAAGTGATACGATCCAGATTTCAAATTCCGCAATTTATTTTAAAAAAATTTAAATATCTGTTTTAAACCAATTCACCCCCCCTCCACCCCCTCTTGGTTTAATTGTAGTGTGTTCATTGTGTTTTCATGATCTTGATGAAAATGATAATAAGCTTTTAGATGCCTTCAATGAGATGCATGAAGAGGCTAAAAAATTATCTCTAGCCAACAAATTTCTCAAAGGGAGTTATGACATATGGATAAACTAGTCAGTTATCAAAAAGAATTATCTAGTTTGAAATTAAAAAATGAAGAACTTGAAAAAGCACCAAAAAACTTTTCTTGCAATAACAAAACTACCCCTACATCTTCCCCATCTCAATGTGAAATGTGCAAGGATCTTAAAACAAAAGATGAGTATTTGCTAAAAACCTTTTCCAAATTCAAAATGGGAAGATATAATCTAGATGCACTTCTTGCACAATAAAAGTGCATGTTTAGAAAGGAAGGACTTGGCTATACCTTTGGCAAGAAACAAAAGGCTTTAAAAAAAATTCAACTTTGTCAAAGCATCTAACACTCCTTTTACAACAATCACTATTGCATGCATAAAAGGTCATACATCTAAAAATTGTGTGATTAGGATATATGAAGTTCCTAATGGGAAGTATGGATAGATTCCCAAAGAAACAACTAAGGTCACTAACCAAAAAGGACCCAAAATCACTTGGGTACCTCACAATACCCTTTAAATTGTTTTGTAGTTATGCCTTGAAGCCAAGGAACTTATGTGGTATTTGGATAGTGGTTGTTCAAGGCATATTACGGGAGACAAATTTGTCTCACTAAAAGGAAAAGAGGGAGGATATGTAACCTATGATGACAACAATAAAGGCAAAATTATTGGTATAGGTAATGTTGGAAACTCATTAACTACCTTGATAGAGAATGTTTTGTTTGTGGATGGATTGAAGCATAACCTTCTAAGCATTAGCCAATTATGTGACAAAGGTAATAAAATTGTTTTTAATAAAGATTGTTGCACTATTTCTAATCCAATCACAAATTAAATTGAGTTTGTTGGAAACCGGATAAGTAGCACCTACATACTCAATATTGATTGTGTTTCATCATCACATTTGACATGTTTAACTAGTAACGGTGATGTTTCTTGGCTATGGCATAAAAGGGTAGCTCACATTCATATGAACTACTTAAACAAACTCATCTCTAAAGAGGTAGTTAAGGGACTTCCTAAGCTTAAGTTTATAAAGGGTGGCTTGTGTGATCCATGTCAAAAGGGCAAGCAATCTAAAGTTTCTTTTAAACCTAAAAATATGATTTCAACCTCTAGATCGCTTGAACTATTGCATCTATATTTGTTTGGTCCTTCTAGGATTATGAGCATAAGAGGAAACTATTATGCCTTAGTGATTGTTAATGACTATTATAGATTTACACGGACTTCCTTGTTTTTATCTTTGAAAAACAATGCTTTTAAAGATTTTCACGAACTAGCCAAATTGATTCAAAATGAAAGGATTTGAAAATCAAAGCTTTGAGAAGTGATCATATGGGTGGATTTCAAATTGAGGTTTTTGAAACATTTTGTGAATAGTGTCATACCCTAATTCTGTCCGGATAGAAAAAAAAAGGGAAAAAGAAAAAAACATAAATAAAAAAATAAAAAAAAAGTAGAAAAAAATGAAAGAAAAAGTAAAGATAATATAAAATAAAAATATAACAGTTTAAGAAAAATAACAATAAAATAATAAAGAGTAGTAAATAAATAGATAAAGAAAATATAGCAGTCTAAAAAATAGAGGAAGAGAAAAAGAGAAGAACAAAAATAAATATATATATATATATATATATATATATATATATATATATATATAACAGTAAAAAGAAATAAAATAATAATAGTAAAAAAAATAGAAGAAGAAGATAACAAAAAGGAAAAAAATGCAGCAGATAGAAAAGAGAGAATAAAAAAAAACACTAGGCCCATTAGGTCTTAAAAATAGTAGCAGATTAAAAGGTACAAGGCACAAATGAGAAAAAATGGGAGAGAGAATTAATTGCAGGGAGAAGGCTGAAGAAGAGGCACGAATCCCGGAGCACTCATATTGACCACTCCAGTGTTGACAATTGGCCGTCGTGGGGTCAGAGGTGACCCTCTTCCTTCCCCCTCATTTTCCCCTACGTTTCCTTTCTCCCCTTTTCCACTCCTTTGTTTTTTTTCTTCTTTTTTCTTTCTTTCTTTTTCTTCTTCTACGTTTTGGTTCATTGGATTCCTGTTCTCTTCATGTTTTTTGTATAGCTTCTTCTTCCTTTTATTTGTTGTTGATTGGTTGCAGTTGTTTTCTTTTTTATTTTTTTTCGTTTTTGCATTTTTGTTCATCTTCTTCCCTATGAGTTTCTTTTTTTAAGCTTTTTTCGGCCACCACATAGCAACCACCGTGGCCATCGCCGCACCCACCACCGTGTCGTGGTGCCGCCGTCGTCTCTGGCCGCCCTCGCGCTGCCGGCCCTTGTGTTGGGTGGTGATAAGGTGGCCTTGCCACCCTTAGAGGTGGCTTCCCCAAGCATTTTCGTGCAGCTTCCATGGCTGCTCTACCCAGCACAGAAAATACGGGTTGGGCCGGGTCACCCTGACCCGGTTCCAACCCTAAAACAAATTCAAATTACTTTTTGCACCCGCAAGTTTAATAAGTTCACCCCTTTAGCAATTAGGCCTCGCCCATTCAAGAACAAATTTCGTAATGCTCTTTACCCCTTAGTTGTTGGGCCTAGCCCACTTTGGAGCAATGCATGTAATACTGTTTACACCCACATTTTCATATCCACGCCTCCTTACCTTTAGGGCCTAGCCCATTTTGTAATTAAATATGCACTGCTGATTGTACCCCTTTTCTTCCTGTATGCACCCGTAATTACTAAGTGTACTCCCCACTTCTATTCTATCCCTTTCTATTTCCCTTTGATTTATTTGATGACGTAATGTTATGTTAATTACTCATTTATTTTAGCATTAGTATCTTTAGTACGTGCTTATGCTTCGTGCACTCCATGCTGGGTCTCCGACTTGCTTGGTGGTGTTTCAATAACACGTGGATAGATTTTGTGAATATCATGCTGGGTCCCCGACTTGCTTGATTTCATATAGTTCACTGCAAAATCTAAGATCTTTTCTAAAAAAGCTAAAAATACTCAAACAAAGGATCACTCAATTCTCTTTTTTCTCAAAATTTAATATTACTCAATATCACTTCAAGGTCCAATGCCTTAGCGGTTCTCTTCGCTTTTTCTTCAAATTTGAGATCGCTTCAAGGTCCAATGCCTTAAGCGATTCTCTTCGCTTTTTTTCTTCAAATTCAACGTCGTTTCAAGGTCCAACGCCTTAACGACTCTTTTTCATGCAAGTTTTTTTTTTTTCAAAAAAGAACTATGTAAGTCTGATATTCTCATTGCACTTGGGGATACGTAGGAGTGAGGGCAAATCGCTTGTCGACCTAAAACACAAAAAAAATATAAAATATAAAATCTTTTCTTTTCTAAAAATAAAAATTTGATTTTCTTTTCTAAATAAACAAAAATAAAAGAAACATAAGTCATGTTTTTAAGGGAAGACAAATAAGTAAAAAGTCACTTTATTTTTAGCACATTCGATTAAAAGTTGTCATCTTCATGATGAACGTGTGGGGTGCTAACATCTTCCCCGTACGTAAATGACCCCCGAACTCTTTTTCTCTAAAATCGTAGACCATGTCTTATCTTTTTTGGTTTTTCCGACGTTTTCCTTAAATAAACGTTGGTGGCGACTCCTCTCAAGTTTTCCCTTTTTTGGGAATCTTCTTTTTTCATCGTCGTCCCCGTCGTGGCTGGATAGGTTGCGACAGATGGCGACTCCACTGGGGACTGGTTAGAGAGTTAAGCCATTTGATCGAGTGTGCAATTTTATCATGACTTTTGCTTTATTTATTTTCCTTTTTTTTCTTTTTGTTGTTCTCCCGTTTGTTATCCTGTCACTTCGCTACCATTCTTTTCGTGGTTTTGCTTCGATCTCGTTTTTATTCTTTGTCTCGCTCATGCTTGTATATATCTTTTTCTATGTTGTTACCCCTTTTTAGTTAGAAATAAATAGTCTCATTGAATGCTAGGGTAGATGACATATGCCATACTTTTTGTATCTGCCTGGGAGTTTTCTGATTGTTTTGCAGGCGGGATTGGATAATTCTTAGGTTCCTCCTTTCACACACGACTCCTACACTTTTAGCACACACTTTGAGATATTGGGCCCTATACCCGGGTCTGTGTGAGCCATAGGGAGTGGAGGTCGATCTGTGGTCATGCTGGGTCTCCGACTCGCTTGATGACAGTGAAGCCTCATCTAGAGCTTTCCTCTTTTTGTGATGCATTGCCGCTGGTAGTCCCTATCGCCGCATTGTCATTACATAAGAGGATGATATCTCTAGAGGCCGGTGAGATTACATGGAACTACCCTTGGAAGTTGTCACTAAGTAGTGGACTTTTAGACCCTTTCTGCTAGGTTCCTAAATTAAGGACACGGAGCATACTCACCCCACCTTGTTTCCTTGATCACACCATGTGTCTCTTCATAGCATCACAATGGACATATCATTTTCACATTCAACATTTATCACATTCATGCACTGCATCTGCATAAGTCATTGCATTTTCGTACATATATGTGTAGCATTTTTTTTGTTCCGGCAATCATATACATTATTCCATCATCATTCGCATGTCATGTTCACCCATGCATGATCATAACATATATTTGCTCATGTCTTGCATTCTCCTTTGTGTCGCCAAAAATTGCAATAAAGCATGAAAGCTTACCCTGTATTCTTGGTTATGTGTGTTGAGTACCATGGTCATGTCCATAAACAAACCATGTCGGGGTTATACACTCTTTTTTCCTGAAAATGATCAAAGATCACATAAACATTGTACCCAATGCGTTTGACAACAAGAAATGGTGATCTTTTGGGCATCTTGCGTCGATCTCATAAATACATTTGTCATGCATAACATAAGTATGTCCTGCTCATTCATCATATCTCCTCTATGATAGGTTGTCGAAGTATTGACGATCAGTATTTTCATTCCTTGGAACATGGGGTCAAACTAAGCGCAGTTTTTTTAAGAAAAAGTTTTATCAAGTCAAGGTAAAATTTTTGGAAG
>QARZ01039259.1:0-21562 GCA_013407115.1 Glycine latifolia
TCACATTATTCAAGGCTTTGCTTAATCTGCTTGCTTGTATAAATTAAGTTTTATTTTCATTATAAAGATGTCCAAAACACACACACATTGGAACCTAAGAGTTCATATATTGTTTCCCATTCCTTAATCTCCTACCATTAGAGTGACTTTAAAGAATTTGCTAATCATATATCTGATTTTATTTGTGTCAAATAATTTTATCTCCTACCTATTTGCAGTTCATGGATTTGCTTCTATGTCTTATTACCCTTACACATACCCCCCAATTAGAACTTACTCTCATATACATATATATATATATATATATATATATATATATATATATACTACCTTGTGGTGTTTAGGCGCTTATCCTTTTGCACATTGCATCGTCATCACAATATTGATTGTTATTATTATTGACCATCTTCACGAATGTCCTTCATAATCTTTTGATAGTTTTTTGAATTTCAAATGTTGTTATAACTTGTTTGTAGTCATTATTGCTTTATATACAATTCATGTTCATTATGAGTGAACCTTAGTTTCCCATTTGAGATTCAATACAGTGATTCTTTCGGATAGTTTGGATTAATCGTTGTATTGATTCTTGAATTGTCCGTTTGGACAGTTTGGGAAGAGTCATTTTTTATAGTAGATTCATATCTATAGGTTGAGTTTTTTTTCTTAAATTTGATGAATTTTCGGTACAATGCATTTCACTTTGTTCTCCGAGTGCACACTTGACGTCAAATTTTAGGAAAGAGACTTAACCTATACATATGAATCTACTATAAAAAATGTCTTCCTGAATGGGATAGGGCCACACCTTTAATGAAAAAGTGAGGTTTTCATGCATGGAATAACTTTGTGAGTATCACAGAGTTATTTATTAGATGGATCGAAGTTGGATGAATACAAGTCGAATGACAGTTGAGTATGAGGAAAGAGTTGAACATTTCTTGCAATTTGCCTCCGAAAGAAGTCGACCGGATGAGGATGGAAAATATTTTTGTCCTTGTATAAATTGTTTGAATGGGAGACGGCAAACACTAGACAACATATGGGAACATCTTCTGTGTGATGGGATTAAGAAGAATTATACGACATGGATATGACATGGTGAATTGCCAGACATGCAGAGGGGGTCGCAAATTGAACCGCTTGATGTAGACATGAGAGATCGATTATAGGATATGATTCGTGATCTCAGACATGAGTCTTTTCAGCAAGCACATGCCCTATGTATCATACATTGAAAGTGTTTTGAAAAAGCTGTTGTATTTGGGGTGCAAGAAGTCTTTGACGCTGTTGTTAGCGGTGTTAAGTCTAGTTAATGTCAAGGCCAAATATGTGTGGAGTGACAAAAGCTTCACTTCACTTCTCAAGGTAATTCAGGATATGCTTCTAGATCTAAACATGTTGCCAAGAAGTTACTATCAGGCGAAGAAGACACTGTGTTCGATGGGTATGAAGTATCAGAAATTCATGCCTACCCTAATGATTGCATATTGTATAGAAATGAATTTGAAGAAATGCATAAATGCCCCAGGTGTGGGGTATCACGGTACAAACTGAAGGACAATGACGACTGTAGCAGTGATGAAAGCACAAAGAAAGACCCCCCCAGCGAAGGTGTTGTGGTATCTTCTGATCATTCCTAGGTTTAAGCGTCTGTTTGCTAACGAAGATGACGCAAAAGAGCTTACATGGCATGCAGATGAGAGAAACTGTGATGGAATGCTCCACCATCTGGCTGATTCCTCCCAGTGGAAGAAGATTAATCGTTTGTATCCGAAATTCAGCGAAGAGCCAAGAAATCTTAGGCTTGCACTTGCCAGTGATGGAATGAATCCCTATGGCAGGTTAAGTACTCAGCACAGTTCGTGGCCTATTTTGTTAGTCATTTACAACTTGCCTCCTTGGTTGTGCATGAAGCAAAAATACATGATGTTGTCTATGATGATATCGGGCCTAAGACAGTCAGGAAATGACATTGATGTTTATCTTAGTCCCTTGATTGAAGACTTGACAAAATTGTGGGATGAGGGGGTTGTCGTGTTTGATGGGTATCAAAATGAGACATCCAACTTATGTGCAATGCTATTTTGTACCATTAATGATTTTCCAGCGTACGGGAATTTGAGTGGATACAGTATTAAGGGCCATCGTGCATGCCTTATATGTGACCAAGACATGAGCTCCATACAACTTAAACATGGAAGAAAAATAGTTTACACTCGCCATCGACGTTTCCTAAAACCTTTTCACCCTTACCGGCGATTGAAAAATGCATTTAATGGAAGTTAAGAGCATGAAAGTGCGCTTATACCATTAACCTGTGAGCAGGTCCTTCAGCAAGTTAAGGACATCGATACTACATTTGGAAAGACCCAAAAGAAGGTGAAAAGTAAAACTTGCATATGGAAAAAGAGGTCAATATTCTTTGATCTTCCATACTGGTCTAATCTAGATGTTAGACATTGTATTAATATTATGCATGTGGAGAAAAATGTGTGTGACAGTGTCATAGGCACGCTTCTTAACATTCAAGGCAAGACAAAGGATGGTTTGAATACTTGTCGAGATCTTGCTAAGATGGGTATACGTGAGCAGTTACATCCAAGGTCTGATGGTAAGAAAATATACTTGCCTCCAGCATGTCACACTTTGTCAAGAAAAGAGAAGATAAGTTTCTATCAATGTCTGCGTCGTGTCAAAGTGTCATAGGGATACTCTTCAAATACTAAGAGCCTTGTGCAGGTGAAAGATCTAAAACTAGTTGGCTTAAAGTCTCATGATTGCCACGTGTTGAAGCAACAACTGTTAGTTGTGGCGATTCGAGACATTTTTCCTAACAAAGTGAGGCATGCTATAACTCGCCTGTGCTTTTTCTTCAATGTCATTTGTAGCAAAGTCGTAGACCCTGTAAAGTTAGATGATTTGGAAGAAGAGGCTGCAATTATCTTGTGTCGGTTGGAGATGTATTTTCCTCTTTCATTTTTCGACATAATGGTTCACTTACTTGTTCATCTGGTTAGGGAAATTAAATTGTGTGGTCCTGTTTCTTTATGGTGGATGTACCCGATCGAGCGATACATGAAGATATTGAAAGGGTATACAAAGAATCTATACCATCCTGAAACATCCATAGTTGAAAGGTACATTGCAGAAGAAGGTATAGAATTTTGTTCAGAGTACATTGAAAAGGCAAAACTTGTTGGGCTTGCCGAGTCTCAGCATGACGACAGAGTGGGAGGTATGGGTTCATGAGGGCTGCATGTTTTAACGCCTGGTTAATAGGAATTGCAACAAGGTCATTTGTATGTACTGAATAACAATAATAAATTTCTGCCATACATAGTTTTTCATGAAGCCTTAGTCAAGGAAAATAATCCAAGAATGACAAAGAATAGGTTGTTGAAAGAGCATAATAAGACTTTCCTGAATTGGTTTCAAGATACAATATTTAATGATGAATCTTCCTCTGAAACAATGAGGAAGTTAGCAGATATGCCGAAAAGAAATGTTATAAGTTGGTATGGATACGATATCAACAAGTACTCGTTCTACACCAAAGAACAAGATGACAAGAGCACAATGTAAAACAGTGGGGTTAGTCTTAGGGCTGAATCCCAGCACTTCGCTATCAAACCTGTCGATGTTGACAGACCAGTGGTTCATGTGGATCCTACCACTAGGAAGGCTGATGGTCTCCATAAAAAGAAATTGAGAATGTATCTAGGGATCGTGGCTCGAGACAAGGTGGATGTCACCATTGGTAACTGGAAGGAAGTTCCTGCAGCTTAGAAGGAGTTGATTTGGAAGGACATTCAGGTATTACAATTAAATGTCTAATGTCAACGTGATTGTTTGTAGTAATACAATTTAAATGTTATTCTCCTATTATAAACTTATTTTTTTGTATTGTAGGCTGAATTTGATATACCTGAAGCGTCCGACCAACGGACGAAGAAAAAGATTCTTCAAATAGTAGGAGAGTAATGGAGGCAGTTTAAGTCTGATTTGACCTCGAAATAGGCTCTGGCACAAGGCAAGGGTGAGGACGAGGAAACAATGTGTGAAAAATATGCAATCAGCAAAGATAAGTGGCACCAATTCTGTGAGAGTTGTAGAGCCGCATCATGGGAGGTTAGTTGACATGCATTGTTTTAGAATTTGACAATTATGCAGTATTTTCAAGAGCATTTTGTTGACAATTATCTGTGTAATTCTTACAGGATGTTAGAAAGAAGGCTCAGACCATCCAAAAGCTAAACACTGTTCCTCACGTGTTGTCTCGTGGGGGTTATGATTTATTAGAACAGCAATTGATGGAGGAAAAACAAAAGAAATGATTGGAGGAAGCAGCCCAATCTGAGAGCACCGAGACAATGTTCATCCTCCACTCTTGTTAGACGACACGTGAAGTGGAAGCTGGTTCGCACAAAAAAAATAGGACACATGACATCTGAGGCGACACATGAGATTGCAGAAATGATTGTAAGTCAAACGATGATTTCATTGTTCATTAATTAGAAAACAACAACAAATTACAAAACTCATGTAATACATTATGTTGATTGCAGGATACCTTGAAAGAGCAATCGACACAGGGTAGCTTTGTCGCTAGTGGATGTCAGGATGTACTGACTGCTGCAATTGGACGACCAGAGCACCCAGGCTATGTCCGTGCTGCTAGAACTGGTGTGACGATAAAACAATACTTCGGTCCGGCTCCATCAACCTCTTGCACGACTAAGTCCATGAACCCTGAAGACTTGGATCGACTGAAACAAAACATTAGGGAAGAGCTGGAGCATTCAATCACTGAAAAAGTAACACAGCAACTCATGATGTCCTTCAGCCAGATGCAGTCCCATATGCAGTCTCAGATGCAGTCTCAGGGTTTCATACCGCCTCCGGAGGTTCAAGTTTGTCCTTATGGTGCCTGTGTCAGCACGAAGGAAAGCTGTGTCGATCCCTCGAGGACGGACCCAGACATGGGTACATCTGACAGGCATCGGTTGTATGTCGATGACAATTCTTCCCGCCAGGTTGCCCTTGGAAGAGTTTATGAGGGGTCGACAATCATGCACAATGTCCCTCTAGCCAATGATCAGGTCAAGGTGGGTGTTGAGGAAGTTTGAGATGCTGATGCTCGCGTCCCTGTACCCACTGAAGAGGTTCAGTTAGTGGGGCAGGCCCTTAACACCTTCCTTGCTTGACCGACACATCTTGTATAGCCTATTTTGAAAAAGATATTTCATTTTGTGTGTGTTTATTATCATTTAAAAAAGATTTGTGTCATATAAAGTGAAGACAGTCATTGACTTATGTTTGTTAACTGTGTAGGATAAACAGGGACCTGAGGGACCGGTGAAACTTGTACATAAGCCGGAACCTATTGATGATCCCCTGTACCAGATCGCATTGATCATCCCGCAACTTTTCCTCAGACTCATGCAGGTGCCGGGGACCCTACTTTGTTCGAGGTGTGTAATGACGAGTTCTCGTTGTACATAAAGCATGAGAAATGTCTGAACATCTACATTTTACAGCTATAGATTTTATAAGTCACTTTACATTGGCTACCATTACATAACTAATTGTTTTATATTCATGCATAATTGACTTTATTTTCAAAACAATAGCCATATGAATGAGTTATGTCTACAATCAGATAATGCCTCTATCTATGGATTCATTGAGCCACAATCCATACAGAGATTTGGGCAATCGCAATTTGAATTCAAAGACTATCTTAAGAAATGAATCAAATGAATTAAAATAATGTATGTAGTATAATAACTTAATGTTCTCCAATGCAGTGCACATTGGCAACTGGTTGTTATATGTCCTAAGGACAATGTTGTCGTGTGGTTCTGTTCATTGCACAATAAGCCTGATAACTACCAGAAACGAATTATTAACATGTATGTTGTAATTTGTAACACATTTACTTTATTATTTCTAAGACATGAATATGTTAATTATACAATATGCATGCATGTTTCTCTTAAGTAGTGCTTTGAAGGGATTCCACGATACTCAGGGAACTAAATCAAAGGCTACTACTAAATGAATTTCTATTAAAGTAAGTCATTTAAATAATGGTTTATGTCTTCAAAATAACTTTTATTACTATTTACACTAATTTCTGTTTAAATTTGACTATGTTATTGAATTTAGTGTAGTAAGAAAAAAGGAAGCACTGAGTGTGGCTACTATGTCATGCATTGGATGTCGAGATAGTACAAGGAGGCTTCAGGGATAACTAGAACATGGTAATTGTCTAATTCAAAACTAATTGTATTTTTTTGTACTTATTTTTATTTATACTTATTAAATTATGTTTTATTATGTCATACAGTATTTTGTTGATCAGAGATCACTGGAACCCGAGATATTGAAGGCAATTCGGATTCAGTGGGCTACATTTTATCTTAGAGCTAGGAATGAAACATTAGGTGATTAAGAAAATTTTAAACAATTGTATAAATAGTTTAAAATTACAATCGCTTAAAGGTAATCATTTTATGTATATTGACACTATAAAATTTACTTATTATTCACATATGATTTAATTGTACTGTATTGTAAAACTGCTTGGGTCTATTTTTTCATTTGCAAGTTAAAATTGGGTTAAATTAATAAAATAGACAGTATTAAAAAAAACAAAAAAAACATCGAATTTTAGTAAAAACCAATGTTAATTTATGTAACAACATCAGTTATTAGTAAAAATTGATGTTGTTGTATGTGCTCAGCAACATTTATTTTTTAAAAAAATCAATGTTGTTACATAAATTAACATCGATTTTTACTAAAACTCGATGTTGAATTATCATATTTTAACATTTTTTTCTTTTATTTCTTATGTGTCGACATCAGTTTTCTAAAAAACTAATGTTGTATACTTTTGTTAACATCGGTTTTTGAAAACCGATGTTAAGTTATTACTTTTAACGTTGGTGATTTCAACATCAGATAAAAATCGATGTGGAAAGGCCAAAATAATCGATGTTAAAAGCGTATTTTCAAGCCGTGGGTGCTTCTTGCTTTCATTCTTGCACAAAATTTATTTAACCAACACATTCCCCTAAATTTGGCACAAATTTTCCTTGATCCATAAGTGATGCTCTCCTATAACCTAAGGTAAGGTGAACATAATTACACATGCTTTAAGTTCAGGGTTCAAGAAAAAATTCATTCTTAGTTAGGCTCAAAAGGGTGCAAAGGATTTAACATTTATTTTCAACATGTTGGCTTTTTGGCTAAGTGACTAAAATTAAATTATCAACAAGGCCTTGATCATATCCATATAGTGTATGCATTCAAACAGTTCAAGAATCATGCAAAACCAGAAAAACAAAAATAATTGTTCTCTCATAGTTCAGATGCACACAACTCACACGGTAACTTGAACCATAAGTTTTTCTTTGACAAGATTTTCTCTCATGCAAGCTAACCGATTCACTCACACACATTGAATTCATAAAAATATCAATCAACAACAACTTGTGTTCAATCAAGAATCATAAATTCACCAATTAACACGACGCAAAATCTTAGTCATATGATCAATTAAATCAAAACTTGCTCAAACAGTGTCATCAAAATAAACTATATATCATGCAAAATTAAAGAAACTGTAAATTGCAAAATTTAAATGACTAGAGTGCAGAAATTTAAAGATAGATGCAGAAAATAAAATAAAGAAAGAAATAGAAAAAGAAAAGAATAAGTCTAGAAAAAGAAAATGATGGCCTCAACTCAATGTTAGAGTCAGGGGGAGCTCAAGAGGATCAAGAAGCTGAATCTCTTAGACAACAAAGTATTTAGGCTTTTTACATGTCAATTCAATTGATTGGTAGTTGTAATTTGTGTTTGTCTAAAATGAGATTTCCTATGATCCATTGCATAAAGCTCAATCATGTTTTTGCATTTATGTTTTCATAAAAGCATAAGTTTTGTGAAAAAGCTTTTCTGAAACAAATAGTTTTCATGATTGCATAGAAAGCCAAGTGTTCAATGTTTAAGTTTTTGGAAAAACAAGCTCACTGGTTTAATTGATTACCAGCAAATAGTAATCTATTACTTAAGCTTTGAAGAATACTTTAATCGATTACACTACACAAAATCACATAATAGTCTTCCTGTGATAATCGATTACGATATTGTTGTAATCAATTACTTGGCGCGTATTTGAAACAAAGACTTCCTGTGATAATTGATTCCATTGTGAAATAATCAATTACATTGCTCATAAATCTTTTCTAGAAAGTTCAAGAACACTTTAATTGATTAAATGAGTAATTAATTGATTACATAAGTGAATTTAATTGATTTACATTAGTGAATTAATCGATTACGGACAGTTACAAACAGTTTTCTATAACTATTTGTTGGGTGTTTTGAAAAGATACAATGAATTATCAAAGTATTTTCATCAGCTTTCTGAAGTAAGAAAAGATTCCAAGTGCTAAACTTTGTTAAGTTGCACAAATCTTCAAGCTTCAAGATTTCTAAAGAGGATTTCTTTTTGGGCAAAGTTTCAAAAGAAGTTTTGGAAGGAAAGTTCTGAAGTAGTTTCTTCCACCATTAATTCAAGTCTGGTAATCTTTTGCATACATCATTACTGGATCATCAGGTGGTTTCTTTGCATACAACTTGATTGTGAATTCTTTTGAATTTCTTTTTTGTGTAACTATTGTAACGCCTTGGAATTTTAAGTTGCTAAGCTGAACGTTTATGTGTGTGTTATGTTGATTGATTATATGTTTTATTGTATTATTTGCTGTTTTGAGTGTTTTGCCTTGGGTTGTTGATAACTGCCATATTTTAGTTAAATTCAGGCTTACAATGCTGGCACTTATCTTTTGATCTCAGTAAATTTGTTTATAAACTTGCCCTAAAACCTAGTTGATTTGTATTTAGTACTTATATAAATGTTGTTTTTCATATTTTGGAAGATTAGTCCAATCATATTTTGTATTTTGATAGGTTTTGATGGTATCCGAAGCATTCAAGCAAACAAAGCAAGCGAAAGAGACATAAGAATCAAATTTGGGAGGTGTCAGAAACAAAATGGCCCAGAACTCGTCTAGGCCCATGAACTTTCTTCACCATTAGGCTTTTAACTCACCCAAGCGAGCATCCTCAGTGTAATTTGCTCGCCCAGGCGAGCTTCAAGTTCCAAGGAGATGTGATTAGCTCGCCCAGGCGAGTAAAAACAGGCAAAAACACTCGCCTGGGCGAGTGGACATGGGCAGCCATCCCTTCCTATAAATAGGCATGATTTTGGAGGGAGAGAATAAGAGGAACAGCCGAAGAGGCTTAGAGAGAGGCGAGAGAAGAGAGAAAAAGAGTGAAAACTCTGTAGGAACGGGCCGAGGATCGCTACCTTCATCATGTTTTCTGTTGATCTCTTGCTGTACACCATGATTGGTTAGTTTCTCTTAAGGATTGGATGTAATCTTCTTACCTTTATGTATTTCTTTTGATATTTGATATATGTATGAATCTTTTCTACTCATTCTGGTGATTTCATTATGTTCTTAATGCTTGATTCTACTTGATCACTAGTTTCATGAAATTGGATTCTAAGTTTAACTGGAAAGTACTCTTAGGATTTGAACTGAATGATTTTACTCTTTACGTTACGTTGCCAGGAATAGAGCATAACGTTTAGATTGCAAATAGCACGCTATTTATGATTGTAATGTTGGGTTATTTACATCGTATGCGAGGGATCGATATTAGGTAAATATCCTTAGAATTCTCGATTGCAATGGATCGATTCAGGGTGAATTAATGCGTGCATCAGTAATGATGGAAAATGATTTATACATGGCAATATTAATTGAATACTGAGGGTATGAATGATGAAACCCAATCCTATGTTCTCTTCAATTAATTTCATTTTATTAGTTTCTATACTTTTTAATTATTTTTCGTTATTTTCACAAACACATAAAATTTCCCTCATACTCGTTGTACATAACTATTAAACTGTTACTTTTATTTAAATTAACTGAGTAACTCAAGTCCCTGTGGAGACGATCTTTTATAAATTCTGTAACCTGCAACGACAATTGGTACCCTTGCCAAAAGTCTAACAGTTGTGCGTTTGGTGGGAGTAAAGTCAACTTTGTTGGCTGAGGTTGCTGTGCATGCACGCAAAAAGGAGATGTCTTGTCAGCTGTGTTTATAAGAAGCAGGCTGGCACAGCAGAAGCATGCTCTTCCTTCCTTCAACCTTTGTGTTTTCTGTGTTCTCTCTCTAAAACTCACCCATAAATCTCTTGTTCTCTACCTCTGTGTTACCTTCAATCCGTGAGAACCACCACGGAATCCGATGTCAAGAAGGACCTCGTGGCCAGAATAGAACTTAAGACTATACGTCGTGAAGCCATAAGACGAACTCCTGGTTAGGTAAGGGGAGTTTATCATGTTTGATAACAGCTTTAGATACCATGGTTGGGGGACAGGGAGTCCAACCGTGACGATAACTGCATGCCCCTGGTGTGTGTGATGTTTTCTAGAAAAGCTATGTCTTTTAATGAATGGGACATGATATGTTTTATGTCTGTTGGTTGGTGTTTTGTGTTGATGTTTGGCGTTTTGGTGGGGGAGTGGATGCTATAAGAACTCCCCGTGCATATGTGCGAAGTCAGCATCTTGTTGGTGGACGTCTGTATACCGGGTTCCTCACCCGAGGTTGCTTCCTTAGAGCTACTAGGGCTCGCTTCCTTTTCCTTATATATATATATATATAGCGGGTTCCTTACCTGGGGTTGTGCTTTGGAGCTATCGAACTCGAGTTACTTCGAGAGAGAGAGAGCTTTCGGGTTCCCTAATCCGAATGAGCTCATGCTTCCTCGGGAAAAGAGCCACCGGGTCCTCTACTTGGTTGAGTTTATGTCCCTTCTTCTAGAGCTGTTAAGCTCATCTCCTTAGAACTACCGGGTTTCTCACTCGAGATGGGCTATTCTCTTTAGAATAGCTAAGTTCAAGCCTTCGTAAGCGACCGGGTTTTCCTTACTCGGTAGAGCTCGTACCTTTTCTTTGTGAGCTAATAGGTTTCCTTACCCGGACAACCTTGTGTAGGTTGGTGATAATACAAACCTGTGTCTTGCAAGCGCTATCTGTTATAATTGATTACAAAGTTTATGTAATCGATTACATAGTGCTGAGTCCGTCCTTTGGTATTTATAGAAACCCCAGGACCCCTTTTAACCGCCTTTGACTAATCCTTATCGACCTCGACTGACCTCTTCCGATCTCGTCCACTCTTGTCCACCTTTGTCTTCCCTTGTCCAACCTTTACCTCTCTTTGACCGACCTTTATCGACCTTGTTCGATTTCTACCGACCTTGACCGATCTTCTCCGCCCTCATCCGACCTTGTTCGAATTCTTGTCTTAAAGTTGTTATATCTAAGTGCCAACCCGAACACCTAATACTGCACACCGGCTCACTTATTTGTAGTGTTTGTGAATGACGTGTAAGGGACGTATGTGATTACGTTGGTAACAATTGAGCTCGGCCTATGTGATGTTGAATGCATTGATACCATGGGGGTGTAAGGTAGTATCCTAGCCAAGACGAGTTGTTCCCGGGCCGGGCCATACATTGATGGTGCCCATGGTGATCGGAATGCAGTTGGATGTACATAAATACCCACGGGGGTGTATGGCAGTATCCTAGCCAGGACGAGCTGATCCCAGGCCAGGCCATACATTGATGGTGCCATGGTGATATTCTATGTATAGATGTGAGATGCTGGGATCAGGTGGTTAACCTTGCAAGGACCACGGTCAGTGCATCGATGAGCCCATGTTGGGACGGCCCTCGTCTGGGGCAGTACGTATGTGCATGGGGGTGCATGGCATTATCCTAGCCAGAAAAAGTTGTTCCCAGGCCGGGCCATGCATTGATGGAGCCCATGTGACATATTGCATTTGCACGACGAAAATAGGATGATGGCTGTAGGGTACCGAGGTACTGGGGGCCACGTCTGTTAGGAACTCTTTCTGACACCGGATGCTGATCACTACCAAGGGGGAGTGACCTGTGCACGACAGAGTGACCTTGACAAGCTACTCCATCATTTGTATGCCAAGATGGACAATTTCTGTGACGGTACCACATTGCATGATGAGAGTTGAGTCAGGAGCATGCATCATGCTAGACAGTATAAGTGGACTTATGAAATGTTTATGGATGCTCGTGCTTGGTAGTGCTTGATAGAATGATTGGATATTCGTGATGATATGATGATGTCTGGATTGTTTCCCTTAACTGATGTTATTTATTATTTGTTGTTTAATATGATGAACTCATCTTTCCTTTGTTGTACTTTGTGGTTTGGTACCTGTGATAATCGCGAACCGGGTTTGTGTGAGCAGACGGGCAGCAGTAGGTGCTTTGGGAGATGACCATCTTTTGGTTGGAGCCGTCGGGTGGCCAGGATGTCCATGGACTAGATCCCGGGTAGGAGTTGTATTTTGCTAGATACACCCCATCGTGTTGCTAGTTACACCCCTGATGTTTAATTTCTTATTTCATTTGTAAAACACTCGATACATTTTGGAAATAGTATTTGTACTTGCAATAAAACTATATTTTGTATATATGTATATGTATTTGAGATGTCTTATGCATACCTATAATTACATGTATATTCTATGATGATGATCATTATGTGCTCGCGAAAAATTTACCACTGTTTTCATAATCAACCAAAGGGGTGCTCTTTCCTTTAAAATGTATTAATATCATGGTTAAGAGTTAGTGATACAGCAGCGACGTGCGGGTCGTTACATTAGTGGTATCAGAGCAGGTTGGACCTTCCGGCCAGTGAGTTGTGAGCTTGCTATGTTTCTCTGTGCATGATGGTGTTGATTGTTAAGTGTCTGATTGTTGAAGTGACTAGCTGTGTTGTGCTGG
Organism: Glycine latifolia; assembly: GCA_013407115.1. Classification (NCBI taxonomy): domain Eukaryota; kingdom Viridiplantae; phylum Streptophyta; class Magnoliopsida; order Fabales; family Fabaceae; genus Glycine; species Glycine latifolia. Next base: position 12,932 of record QARZ01039259.1, read on the forward strand.
ATTATGTTTGTTGGTGTTTGAGCTTGTGTAGGGTGTTGTTTTTAGTGTAGTTATAACATATTTGTATTTCTCACGTCTGCTATACCGTAAGTTTTAATGCTTTGTTGGGGGTTATCAAACTGGCCATCTGTATAATCCGGGACAATGCAAGGGAACATTATGCCAAGAAGTCTAGAATACAAATGGTAGAGGGTCTGTATAGTATGGTTTGGTGTTTGTTTGTGTGTATTTCTCCGGGTTCTCACTTCTTGTTATGTGCAGTAAGTGATGGTCGGTAGGAATGATCACGCGATAGCTGATGCTCTCCAAGCCTTAGCCCAGGCGTTGGGGAATCATAATAGGGGAGAAGCCCTAGGAGCCGTGGAATACCAGGGATATGACCGCTTTCAGCGCAACAATCCGCCTTCATTCCATGAGGGGTACAACCCGGATGGCGCTCAAACCTGGATTCGGGAGATTGAGAAGATCTTCCGGGTCATGGCATGCCCCGAGGAATAGAAAGTCGCTTTCAGCACTTATACCTTGGCGGAGGAAGCCAAGTAATGGTGGGATAACACCCGTCAATGCATGGAGGCGGAAGGTCGGGTTGTGACGTGGGAGACCTTCAGGGAGGCATTCCTGGAGAAGTACTTCCCAGAAGACGTGAGGAACAAGAAGGAGATGGAGTTCCTGGAGCTTAAACAAGGGAACCGGACTGTAGCCGAGTATACGGCTAAGTTTGAGGAGTTGGTGAGGTACTTCCCTCACTACTAGGGAAGGGATGGAGAGAGCTCCAAGTGTGTGAAGTTTCTGAACAGCTTGCAACCCGAGGTGAAGCAAGCCGTAAACTACCAAGGAATCCGTCAGTTCCCGGCCTTGGTCAATATGTGCAGGATATGGGACGAGGATTCCAGAGATAGGATGACCTACTACCGAAATACGGGCCCTATAAAGGACAAGAAGACCCGACATCAAAACTGCAGGAAGCCTTACACCATCCCTCATAAGCCGTATGATCATCGCCCCAACCACCAAAGGGCTGCTGTTGCGGGATTCCCGAGTGGTAGTAGTAGTAGACCCGCTACCTTTCCAACATGGAACACGTGCTTCAAGTGTGGTAAGCCCGGGTATATCGCTTCTGAGTGCGGGCAGAGGGGCCTGACTTGTTATAACTGTAAGGAGAGGGGCCACCTCCAAAGGGACTGCCCACACCCCAAGAGAGAGCAGAATGGTGGAGGCCAGCAGAACCAACCCGGACAACCGACGACCACGGGAAGAGTCTTTACTCTTAGTGATGCCGAAGCCTCGAACTCCTGAGATCTAATCCAAGGTAAATGTTTCATAAACGGGGTTCCTTTACTCGTGCTTTTTGATTTCGGTGCAACCTATTCTTTCGTATCCCGGTTGTGTGTATAACAACTTAAACTTTTTGTGTCTTCTTTAAATAATGAAATTGTGGTTGAGACCCCGGCTAGTGGGTCTGTGTCGACTTCTGAGGTATGTTTGGACTGCCTTGTGGAAATTTCTGATTGAAAATTCCGGGTTGATCTGGTTTGTTTGCCTCTTAGCCAGATCAATGTTATTTTGGGTATGGAACTGGTTATCTTCCAACCAGGTCTTGTTGAACTGCTATGATAAAACAGTCGTGTTTGGCAACTCAGATGTGAGAGATAAAGGGATGTTCATATCGGCCAATCGGGTTATGCCATCATTGAAAGAAAATGCTCAAGTATACATGATCCTATCGAACCAGGAGGTAGAGACCAAGGTTTCTCTAGCCGACCTCCTTGTTGTGAGAGAGTTCTCGGGAGTGTTTCCTGAGGATGTATCCGGGTTACCACCTGAGAGAGAGGTAGAGTTTTCTATAGATTTGGTGCCTGGAGCTGGACCTATATATGTAGCTCCCTATAGGATGTCTCCCATAGAGTTAGTCGAGCTTAAGAAATAGTTGGAGGGACTGTTGGATAAGCAGTTTGTGCGGTCTAGTGTATCTCTATGGGGAGCACCTGTATTGTTAGTAAAGAAGAAGGATGGGTCTATGAGGTTGTGTATAGATTACCGTCAGTTGAATAAGGTGACGATTAAGAATAAGTATCCCTTGCCTAGGATAGATGACCTTATGGATCAGCTGGTAGGGGCTTGTGTGTTTAGTAAAATAGATCTTAGGTTGGGTTACCATCAGATTCGAGTGAAGGCCGAGGATATCCCCAAGACCGCTTTTAGAACCCGCTATGGTCATTACGATTACTTGGTTATGCCTTTTGGTGTAACTAATGCTCCTGGTGTGTTCATGGACTACATGAATAGGATCTTTCAGCCATACCTCGATAGCTTTGTGGTAGTCTTCATAGATGATATCCTGGTATATTCTAAGACCAAAGAGGAGCACGAAGAGCACTTGAGGATTGTGCTGCAGACCCTTAGGGACCGACAACTGCATGCTAAGTTGTCTAAGTGTAAGTTCTGGTTGGAGAAGGTGAGTTTCCTCTGGCACATGATATCCCAAGGTGGAATAGCCGTAGATCCTTCTAAGGTGGAAGCCATTCTCGAGTGGGAGAGCCCTAAGTCTGTGTTTGAGATTAGAAGTTTTCTGGGCTTAGCGGGGTATTATCGGAGATTCATAGAATGTTTCTCCAAGCTAGCCTTACCGTTGACTAAGTTGACTCGCAAGGGTCAAGTGTTCGTGTGGGATGCCCAGTGTGAGCATAGTTTCCGAACTCTTAAGGAAAATCTAACAACCACACCCATGTTAGTTTTGCCTAACCTAGGAGAGCCCTTTGAGGTGTATTGTGACGCAGCAAAGATGGGCTTAGGAGGGGTATTAATGCAGTGTGGCCAGGTTATGGCTTATGCTTCCAGGGAGCTCAAGACGCATGAAAGGAACTACCCTACCCATGATTTGGAGTTAGCTGCCGTGGTGTTTGCCCTTAAGATATGGAGACATTATCTTTTTGGCTCCAAGTTCGAGGTGTTTAGTGACCATAAAAGCCTTAAGTATCTGTTCAGCCAGAAGGAATTAAACATGCGTCAGAGGAGATGGCTAGAGTTCCTTAAGGATTATGATTTTGAGCTTAGTTATCACCCCGGCAAGGCCAACGTGGTGACCGATGCTTTAAGTAGGAAATCTCTTCATGTGTCCGCATTGATGGTTAGGGAGTTAGAGCATTTGGAGAAGTTTAGAGACCTTAGTCTAGTGTGTGAGCTCACCCCTAATAGCGTGAGATTAAGAGCCCTACGGATTATGAACGGGCTGCTAGAAAAGATCTGAGAAGGGCAGAAGTTCGATCCTTTTATGAAGACCCAGCTAGAAGCCATAGCATCAGAGAGTGCTAGTAGTTTCCATGTGGGATCGAATGAAGTTTTGAGACTTCAAGGTAGAGTCTGTGTTCCCAACATATCCAGGCTTAGGAAAGTGATCCTAGAGGAGGGGCATAGAAGTAGCCTAAGTATCCACCCCGGCGCCACCAAGATGTACCAAGACCTTAAGACTATGTCTTGGTGGCCGAACATAAGGAAAGAGGTTAGTGAGTTTGTATATGTGTGCTTGGTCTGTCAGAAAGCCAAGGTAGAACACCAGAGACCATCGGGTAAGTTACAACCCTTGGAGATACCCAGTGGAAGTGGGATAGTATCTCCATGGATTTTGTTGTGGGTGAACCCGGGCTGGGTTAGATTCTATCTGGGTTATTGTTGACAGATTGACTAAGTCTGCTCACTTTATCCCCATTAATATCCAGTTTTCCTTGGAGAAGTTGACCGCTCTGTATATTAGCGAGGTTATCCGGTTGCACGGTGTGCCCTCTAGCATAGTATCCAATCGGGATTCGAGGTTCACTTCCAAATTTTGGGAGAGTTTGAACAAGGCCTTAGGAACCCGGCTTCGGCTGAGTTCGGCCTATCACGCTCAAACTGATGGTCAGACTGAATGGACCATCCAATCTCTAGAAGACCTTTTGAAGGCGTGTGTTCTAGAACAAGGGGATAACTGGGATAGTTTCCTACCCTTGATAGAGTTCACCTACGACAATAGCTTTCACTCTACCATTGGCATGGCCCCCTATGAAGCCCTGTATGCTAGAAGGTGTAGGACACCCTTATGTTGGTTGGAACCTGGCGAGAGTCTTATGCTAGGGCCCGAGGTGGTACGTGGTACAACAAACGACTGAGAAGGTCAAGTTGATCCGAGATAGGATGAGGACGGCCCAGAGTAGGCAAAAGAGCTATCATGATAGGAGGAGGAAGGACCTAAAGTTTGAGGTCGGTGATCATGTATTCTTGAGGGTCACCCCATGGACCGGGGTCGGCCGAGCATTGAAATTCTTGGAAACTCACACCCCGGTTTGTTGGTCCTTTCCAAATCCTAAAGAGAGTCGGATCCGTCGCCTACCAAATTGCCTTACCCCGTCTCTTTCCAATCTCCATAATGTATTCCATGTGTCCCAACTTCGTAAGTATATCCATGATCCTTCTCATGTGGTCGGACTGGATGATACTCAAGTAAAGGAAAATCTGATGTATGAAACATTACCTTTGAGTATTGAGGATCGAAGGACAAAACATCTAACAGGAAAAGAAATTTCCCTGGTCAAGGTAATCTAGGGAGGTATATCGGGAGAACCAGATGCGAGAAGCCTACCCAGCTTTGTTTGCACCAGGTAATTTCGGGGACGAAATTCCAAAAAGGGTGGGAGAGTTGTAACGCCATGGAATTTTGAGTTGCTAAGCTGAACGTTTATGTGTGTGTTATGTTGATTGATTATATGTTTTATTGTATTATTTGCTGTTTTGAGTGTTTTGCCTTGGGTTTTGCATTTGGTGGGAGTAAAATCAACTTTGTTGGCTGAGGTTGTTGTGCATGCACGCAAAAAAGAGATGTCTTGTCAGCTGTGTTTATAAGAAGCAGGTTGGCACAACAAAAGCGTGCTCTTCCTTCCTTCAACCTTTGCGTTTACTCTGTTCTCTCTCTAAAAATCACCCAGAAGCCTCTCATTCTCTACCTCTGTGTTACCTTCAATCCGTGAGAACCACTACAGAATCCCGACGTCGAGAAGGACCTCGTGGCTAGAACAGAAGCTTAGGACTATACGTCGTGAAGCCTTAAAACGAACTCCTGGTTAGGTAATGGGAGTTTATCATGTTTGATAACAACTTTAGATACCATGGTTGGGGGCCAGGGAGTCCAATCGTGACGATAACTGCATGTCTCTGGTGTGTGTGTGTTATTTTCTAGAAAAGCTATGTCTTTTAATGAATGGGACTTGATATGCTTTATGTCTGTTGGTTGGTGTTTTGTGTTGATGTTTGGTGTTCTGGTGGGGGAGTGGATGGTATAAGAACTCCCCGTGCATGTGTGTGAAATCGGCATTTTGATGCTGAAAACTCCCAAGACACTTTGTTGTAAGTGTTCGTGGAGGTGTCAGGTACCAGGATGGGTATGCCGAGCTGAGCGATTTACGTAGCATGCATGTGTGCATGCAGGACGTGACTTAGTCCTTGTTGGCGAACATCTGTATACTGGGTTCCTTACCCGGGGATGCTTCCTTAGAGCTACTAAGGCTCGCTTCCTTTTCCTTATATATATATATATATATATATATATATATATATATCGGTTCCTTACCTAGGGTTGTGCTTTAGAGCTATCGAACTCTAGTTACTGTGAGAGAGAGAGAGAGATTTCGGGTTCCCTAATCCAGATGAGCTCGTGCTTCCTCGGGAAAAGAGTCACCAGGTCCTCTACTCGGTTGAGTTTATGTCCCTTCTTCTAGAGCTGTTAAGCTCATCTCTTTAGAACTACCGAGTTCCTTACCCGGGATGGGCTATTCTCTTTAGAATAGCTAAGTTCAAGCCTTTCTTTGTAAGCGACCTGGTTTTCCTTACTCGGTAGATCTCGTACCTTTTCTTTGTGAGCTACCAGGTTTCCTTACCCGAACAACCTTGTGTAGGTTGGTGATAATACAAACCCGAGTCCTGCAAGCGCTATCTGTTATAATCGATTACAGCGCTTATGTAATCGATTGCATAGTGCTGAGTCCATCCTTTGGTATTTATAGAAACCCAAGGACCCCTTTTGATAGCCTTTGACTAATCCTTACTAACCTCAATCGACCTCTTCCGATCTCATCCGCTCTTGTCCACCTTTGTCTTCCCTTGTCCAACCTTTACCCCTCTTTGATCGCCTTTGACCGACCTTTACTGACCTTGTCCGATTTCTACCGACCTTGACCGATCTTGTCCGCCCTCATCCGACCTTGTTTGGATTCTTGTCTTAAAGTTATTAAATCTAAGTGCCAACCTGGACACCTAATACTTCACACCGGCTCACTTATTTGTAGTGTTTGTGAATGATGTGTAAGGGACATATGTGATTATGTTGGTAACAATTGAGCTCAGCCTATGTGATGGCTTGAGATGTTGAATGCATTGATACCATGGGGGGTGTATGGCAGTATCCTAGCCAAGACGAGTTGTTTCCGGGCCGGGCCATACATTGATGGTGCCTATGGTGATCGGAATACGGTTGGATATACATAAATACCCACGGGGGTGTATGGCAGTATCCTAGCCAGGACAAGTTGATCCTGGGCCGGGCCATACATTGATGGTACCGTGGTGATATTCTATGTATAGATGTGAGATGCCGGGACCGGGTGGTTAACCTTGCAAGGACCACGGTCAGTGCATCGATGAGCCTATGTTGGGGCGGCCCTCGTCTGGGGCAGTACGTATGTGCATGGGGGTGCATGGCATTATCCTAGCCAGAACAAGTTGTTCCCAGGCCGGGCCATGCATTGATGGAGCCCATGTGACATACTGCATTTACACGACAAAAATAGGATGATGGCTGTAGGGTACCGAGGTACTGGGGGGCCACGTCTGTTAGGAACTCTTTCTGACACCCGGATGCTGATCACTACCGGGGGGGAGCGACCTGTGCACGACAGAGTGACCCTGACAAGCTACTGCATCATTTGTATGCCGATATGGACTATTTCTGTGATGGTACCACATTGCATGATGAGAGTTGAGTCAGGAGCATGCGTCATGCTAGACATTATAAGTTGACTTATGGAATGTTTGTGGATGCCCGTGCTTGGTAGTGCTTGATAAAACGATTGGATATTCGTGATGATATAATGATGTCTGGACTGTTTCCCTTAACTGATGTTATTTATTGTTTGTTGTTTAATATGATGAACTCACCTTTCCTTTGTTGTACCTTGTGGTTTGGTACCTGTGATGATCGCGAACCGGGTTCGTGTGAGCAGATGGGCAGCAGTAGGTGCTTTGGGAGATGACCATCTTTTGGTTGGAGCCGCCGAGTGGCCGGGATGTCATGGACTAGATCCCGGGTAGGAGTTGTATTTTGCTAGATGCACCCCATCATGTTGCTAGTTACACCCTTGACATTTAATTTCTTATTTCATTTGTAAAACATTCGATACATTTTGGACATAGTATTTGTACTTGCAATAAAACTATATTTTGTATATATGTATATGTATTTAAGATGTCTTATGCTTACCTTTAATTACGTGTATATTATATGATGATGATAATTATGTGCTCGCAAAAAATTTACCACCATTTTCATAATCAACCAACGGGGTGTTCTTTCCTTTAAAATGTATTAATATCATGGTTAAGAATTAGTGATACAGTAGCGACGTGACGGGTCGTTACAATACACACACACACACACACACACACACATATATATACATTAATTTGTTTAGATAAAAAGTCATGACTTAAGAAGTATTAATTTGATTATGAATGAGGAGGATAAATGGGTATAGAAGAAGGAAAGTACTACCTCTACTCAGTTAAGTCTTCTTAGATGGTGTATGTCTGTGTAAAGGACAAATGTATATGAAAGTTTTTCATAAAGTTATAGGTGAAATGTCCCCTTGAAGGTGTAAGCTTTTGCTTGGAAACTAACACTAGATAAGATGCTATCTTTTTTGAATTTATCTCACAAGAATATAATCAATGACAATGAAATATTGTGTAGGGGATGTGTTTTGATTGCTAATGTACTAGACACTTGTTCTTTTGCTAGAGTTTGGTATGATTGCTTTAGGTGGTGGGATATTCATTTTGCACTTCATAATGACTCTCCATTAAACTTCTCACAATTCATGGGTTTCCTAAGCTGCAATGATTAAAACTAGTTATTGTGATAACAATTTGTATGTTGTTTTTGGTTGGAGGACTCATAGTTTTCTTGTTTTTACAACCATAAGAGTGAGTTTTGATGTAATTGTTGAAATGGTTAACATATACCCTTGTCAATTAATTACTACTATATGTGTTTTTTGCTGTCCACACTCATGTTGGTTTGTATAACCAAAAGTTTGATTAGGTATAAAACGAAAATACAACAACAACATAGTCTTATCCCAGTAAATGAGATTATTTACATGAACCACATCACTTCATTTGGCAGGGTTAAAAATAAAAGTTTTCAAAATAATTTTTACCATAAGATATCCCTTGATAAATTCTCCAAACTTCTTTTTCATCCCCCTTCTTCTCCTTTTCAAAAGGATAATTAAACTACAATACTATTTGGTATAAATGGAAAGAAAGTGTCAGAAATGATTTTTTTTAAAATAATCGACGTAGGAATAGGAATAGAAATACAAAGAA
>QARZ01039260.1:0-18949 GCA_013407115.1 Glycine latifolia
TATTAGATCAAAATTAATTGTTACAAAATTTATTATATAAACTTATATGTGTATTAAATATACATTAAACAATTTAATGTTATATGTATCAATGTTAATTATTTTTTAGCATAATTGACCTATTAGCTCAGTTGGTTGGAGCGTCACGTTAATAACGTGAAGGTCTCGGCTTCGATACCTGTCTGTGCCATTATTTTAAAAACATATTTTAACTTTAAAAAAAAAAACTTACGGATTGGGTAATCCGTATGGTCCGTTAATAATTTTTTTAAGGTTATTACGAATTGCGAATTCGTATGTGTAAAAGCCTTTAATAACGCGAGGGTATTTTCGGAAAAACACTGTATACGCTGAGTGTATTAGATATTTGTATGGTGTATAAAGATGAACCCGGGTATCTGTTGTCTAAATGACCAAATCTGAAAAAGGTCTAAACATGCTATTAAGGGAGTCCTTTTTTTGACAGAATTATTGAGCTTAGTATGGCGTTTCTTCATCAAACAAAAAATAGTGTAGATAAGGAACTAGGGAACTAAGCTAAGTCACTAACAGTACTGTTTGTGATGATAGTGAGTTCATAATTATGTTAACATTTTGTCCTTGCTTTGTAGGGGAAAAAAAATTCAGTTCTTCTCAAATTTATACTTTTTTCATTAAAATTATTCAGTTCTCAAATTTATACTTATTTCATTCTTTCATTAAAAACTATGACATTATGCATGATTTTTTTTTTTTACTATTTCGACACTTTTGTTTGAGATGAAAATAAGAAAATTGTTAAATTAGAAGTACCAATTTTTAAAGTAGGTAGAGTGCCAAAAATCTGCTTGCTTTGTAGCTCAGGTAAATTCAACACCTATAATTGATGAAAGCAACTGACTGATTCATTAATGGATGTATTGTCTCGGGTTAATTGTTTTTATCCTTATTGATGCAGAGGTGAGGCATTCTTCATTTTTAACTAAGATGTTGATATTATAGGATTATCTAAAACTAATCTAAGATGCTTTGATTTAGTGTTTTTTTTTTTTTAGCTATTGAAGTTGGGTAATGCCCTTTGTTGTTGAAACATTAATGAAAAAACAATGGTGGGTTGATGTGTTCAAGAAATGAAGAGAAATGGTTACGTTCGTGTTTGGATCTCTGGTAATTTTGTTACAGCACGAAGTATGAGGCAACCTCAACGTAAAAGCAAAGAATACTTCTTGGAAATGGAAATTGATACTAGCAATCCAAACACGCTGTGAGTGTGTTTGGCTTGCCATTACAAAGGCTCCAAACAACAATATATTGTCTCACTTTCCAATACAACTGAACGTTGGATTGGCGTTCAACCAATTTTAAGACATACATACAAACACTTAAAGTTTGCAAGACAGCTATTTGCCTCTCAAATCTCAATGAAAGATCTGATAGTAAGGTCTACTCGGCTTCCTCTAATCCTCTCATCAGCTGATTAGGGCACTTGGGGAGGAACTTAACACCAAAGTTTGTGAAGAAAGAATTGCATTCTTATGGTTCCCATCTGATTTTTTCATAGATAAGCTTTTAGATACTTCGGCTGTGTTCCAATCTATGATTCCTTGTACATATTTAAATATTTTAAAGAAAATAATGCAATTTAATATAAGCATCTTTCGGTCTCTTCTCAAGGAAATATTTATTATTAAATATGTATAAATATGAGTAATATTAAATATGATATAAGAGTTGTGTATTATAGGTTCCCAACCACGCCTAATAGTGTGAATTTCTATTTTCTCCCCTTCCAATACAACTGAATCTTGGATTGACGGTTTTAAAACATAAATACAAACACTAAGAGTTTCCAAGACCATTTGGCTCCCCTACTCGGCTTCCTCTCTGCTGTTCCAATCTATGATTCTCATTTCCTTTTGAATTTTTTTTTTCTTCTAAACTAGGTTCAATTAGGACATGTTAAGCAAGACTTTTCCTTTGATTTTTTTCAATTATTTTGCGATTTAAAAACTAATGGTAGTGGCTTTTCTTGTTTTTCTTTCGTACAACAAAGATTGAACCAATTACTATTCCTACCACAGCGAACAAGGCCGAGTTGAAAAATATTCCCAACTCAACATAACTCTACAACATTGGGTTATGTTTATTATACCCTTGTATGCTTTATTTGCCCAGGAAAAACAATTGTGTTGCGATTCTCACTAACCCTGATGAACTGGGGAGTAAGGATGTGAGATGCAACATTAGGAACTGCATACTGGCCTCTGCCTAGAGGTGAAACGAATGTAAACCCAGGTAGATTTCTTTTGCCTGTCTCTCCATATATTTTGCTCAATAAATAAAAAAACTCTTGTTGAACTCCCTTAATTCTATTATGTTAATTTTGTTTAGCACGAGTTGAATTTTAACTAGACTTCATTTTTAAGACCTATGCTGTAAATTTGGAGCTAAATCATCAAGCTGAACTTGTTTTTAAACTGGTTCTTTTAATAAAAAAGGGAACGTGTAAACCGGTTCTTAAACATTTGATTCAGTTCGGTTCTCATCCACAAAAGCTTCTGAGAAATACTCCCAACATATAAAAAAGAACAATCATATACGATTTGATTCCATTACACTTCGAACAAATATTTCACAAACGTAATAAACCCCATCGACATTGAATTGAACCCCTTTTTACTCCATACAATCATAACACTTTCGTCTATACTAAAACCAAAAATAAAAATTCATTTTAACAACTCCATGAATCGATATTCGCGTCAATAATTTTGCATATGAAACAAAAAGGATAATAATCCAAAACAAAAAAGTTAAAATGATAATGACGTCGACACTTTCAATCTTAAAATAGGGTTTACGATTTCCCCCAAATTCGACAATACCCATTTCAGTTTCTACGAAGCAATTCATAACCACATTCCAGCTTCCATTCATTCAAATTCAGATTAATCACAAGCGAGAAGCGCAGCTAAACACGAAACCAAAAATCTCAACATTCGCAACAAAAAAGAATTATATCAAAGACTCGGACAGTATATCATTTCATATAATCCAAAAACCCTAATTTTACTTGAAAAACATACTCGGTCTAATTTAAAGCAGCAGTAGCAGCAGAAACAAAAATTAAAAGGATTACATATAGATAAAAATCACAAAAACACGAAACGAGAAGAGCATAAAACAAAGTCTTATATCTGAAACCAAAAGAGTCTCCATGAACAACATGAAAATCAGTACCTCCTGGTGAAGGGGAAGGTCTGTTGAACAGGAACAGGGTCAACCTGTGTGATGCCGGGGGTGTCGTTGATTCCGAGGGAATGAAGCATGTCGAGGGTCTCCTTGTCGACTTCGATGTGGTCGGTGTTGATGGCGGAGACGTCGGGGACGAAGTCCATGCGGCGCTCGCGCTCCTCCTCCTGTAGTTTGAGGGAGATGCCGCGAACGGGGCCCTTCTGGATGCGCTTCATGAGATGCGTGGAGAAACCCGCGATCTTGTTCCGCAGCCTCTTGGAAGGGATGATGGCCACTTCTTCGAGAAGCTTTTTGTTTGTGTGGAAGTCTAGGGTCATGCGCGAGTAGTAACGCTCGATCACCTGGCGGGAGGATTTCTTCACCGTTTTTGTTCTCACGCGACCCATTGTGTGTGCCTGTGTGGTGTTGGTTGTTCTTCTGTTGCCGCCGCCGCCGCCGCTGAGGTGAGTTCTTTCTCTCTGTCTTACCTGCGCAGAATGATCTGTGAAGAAGCACAAGGGATGAAGTAGGGTTTTGGTTTTTATTGGATCGGGTTTGGATTTCAGGCTTTAAAAAATATTGGGCCTAACCTAGTTTTGGTTGGGGATAAACTATTGACACAACCCACAAGTCCTTTTAATAAATAAAAAATTATGTAACCCACAAGTGCTTTTGATAATATAAAAAAATTCTGCAAATGTCATTTTCAGGGAAACATGATTCCGTTGGTAAAATACATAATGGAATCATATTTCTGTCATATAAAAGTGGGGTGAAAAAAAAATTACACAGAAACATAATTTTGCTGTATATTTTATCAATGTTATTTTCTTACACTCATTATACATAACATAATCGTATTTTGTTATTCAATTTTTTGCACCCCTTTAGTAAAAAATGGAACCGTGCCATAATGGTTGAGGAGGGGGGTGCTGCTTGGTTAAGGAGTGGGAAGTGATCGGGAAGGGAAGGGGTCAAGGGGTGTAGGAATTTAGACTTGTGGGTAAAAGAACATTTTCATCGCATTAGCATGGTGGTGTCAATAGCATTACTGGTGGTAGTGAGAATAGTTGTCCCCTTGTGGTTATCCTAAGCCCAAAATAAATGTTGTGTGAAATGCGATTTGTGAGGCAATTATAATGGACCAAAAGAAACTTGACAAAAAAGTCAGGTGCGACACCCATTTGAAATTTGGGGTGAATTTAATTTTAATTTCTCAATTTTAAATATAAGAAAAATACATCCAATCCAAAAAAATCAAAAGGGTGTGAACGAACTGTGATTCATGTTTATAATGATCCAAAAGAAAATTGATCAAAAGTCGGGTGGGACACTTATTTGGTCTATAAATTATAAATTAATTAGATTAATAAGATTATTTTAATGATGATTTATCCATTAAAGTTAGTCTCGTGGTAAGAGTCTGAGTAATATATACAAGGTTTTAAGTTTAGGGTTTATTCATTAAAGTTAAAACCTTATTGATGTTATTGTCAAAAAAAAATTGATGATATATATAATGTTAACTGAATATATTTAGTTATATAAGAAGGAGGTATCAAATTTATCTTCTTTTTAAAATAGGATTCAAATTTGTTATATTAGGATAAATTATTACTTCTAACAAATGATGAATTTTCAAAAAAAAAAACTCTAGTATTCAAATCTCAAAAAAGATAATTGTTAAGGGACGTATAATTTTGCTATATGATGTAAAATATATATAGTTGTAAACACAAATTTTATGAAGGTTCTTCCTGGAGAGATATTTTTTTCTGCAACGAGACTTTTTTCTATTGATGTTTCATAATAATTAATATTTAAGTAAATAAAAACTAACCTAAAAAAAGAATAAATAAAAACTAATTGTTGTATCGGGTCTGAGCTTAACCTATTTACAACCTGTGTTGTTGTTCTAAGACGAAAACAAGGTTCTTGTTATTTACACTTCCATGTTTGCTAAGGATACCCTATACCTTCTCTTTATATTCTTATTGTCAACTATACCCTTTTAACGTTATCTTTACATGCCCCACGTTTATTATTGCGACTCCTGAACATACGTCCAATTTCATATTCAGATTTGTTTGACTACTGAAAATAACTTTTTAGAATAATATATACCAATTATGGAAAGTAGTTTTCTGAAACTATTTGTATTTTGTTTTAAAATATAATTGCAGCAATTACTTTCAAGAGAGACTAACTCCAACACATCATTAGGAGCAAACATCAAATTCATGGTGGCTTCTATGTGGGAAAGGCAAACATATCTATCTCTCACTGTGAAAAGTAATTATACACCATTAGATATATTACTTTTTAAATTAAGGGCTAATGTTTTATTCTTTTTCTTTTCTTCATTTTATAAATTTGTTTCTGTTTTCCATCACTTTAGAACACTATTTTCAGTTAAAAAAAACATTTATCAAATAGTCAAACAAATTTTTTAACTAATAAAAAAATTAATAATTTACCAAAATGTCTTGCTAAATACATTCTTTTTTCTGGAACGAGATTTTGATATATTGATGTTTTCATAATAATGAATATTTAAGAATACATAAAAACTAAATTAAAATTACATCAAGCATTATAAATTTATAATGGACACTAGATAAATATTTGACAACTCAACAACCGTTAATATTAATATATTTAATAAAAAAGTGAATAACTGGAAGTAACTCGTAAGAAGAAAATAAATAAAATGAGAAAGAAAAATAATTATTGCATAATCATGTATAAATATTGAGCTAATTTGGATAAATTTTTTCAAAAATATTTCAAAGAGAATAAAATAAAAAAAAATTATTCAAAAGTTAAAATTAGCTTATACTATACACAAGTTATAAAAAAATATCTTTTAAAAATTTAGTATAAAAATTTCTACAAATTTACGCATAAGTTAATTTAATTTAATAGCTTATGCATAAGTTACTTTTAACTGAAACTCATGTTATTTTTTGTTTTTATTCTTTTTTCTTAAAAGTGTTTTTGAATAAATTTTCAAAAATTCTTCTAACTTATAGACTCTGTTTTTTTTTTTTACAAAAATATCCAAACTAACTTGATAAAGAGAATATGACGAATATGTGTAAAATTTTTATTATAAAAAATGTTTGCTTTTTTGGAAGAATTGATTTTTAATATATATAATATTATGGATGATAGAAGAATTGAGGTTAAAAAATTGATTCGTGTTTAAGATTTATATTTTAAAATGAGTTTAGAAGAATTGGTTTTCTATTAATGATAAAGTAGAATTTCTTTAAAAATGTAAATACAAATATAATTTTAAATTTCGTATTTTTAAAAATATTAAAATTTTATACCAAATATATTTCCGGTGGTTGGAATAAATTCTAACCATCACAACTGTGTTCTTTTAATTTGCTTTGCCTCAACCAAACAGGCTACAAGTACATCAATCCCACACGATTGGTAAAAATGTTTGAATAGATTTAACTATAGAGGGAAAATTAAAAGACAAATAACTCATTTATAATTTTACAAATATACGAAGAAAAAGTTTTTTTTCTATGTAGGGAAAAAAAATATTTCTCTTCTTGTCTACATCCCTAAATGGTTGCTTATTGGAATAGCCAATATTTGAGATTGAATGGTTGTTAACCTCCTCCTCCTTTATGATTTGTTTCTGTGTTTTTGTAGCAATATAATTGTGAATTCGAAGTGAGTCATTTGGCAAGCATTATATAGCTGTACAAATTGGAGCGGGGTGGCTATCAATGCTTCAGTTTTCTTGATTGATCTGCAACAATATTAAGGGACACCAATATCATATTTTAGCATTTGAAGAAATATGGTCTTTTTTGGCACAACACAAACCCATGATAAAACATATTGTTTAATTTTAGAAGAAAAAACTAAAACAATAGAAAAGTAACAAATCAAGAGTATTTTCTGAAGAAGAAAAAAAATGTAACAACACTCTTAGAAAAAAATTGTATTTAACATTATTTAATATTCTTAGAAATACTTTTGGCATATTAAATGTATTTGTAATATTGAAAGAAAAAAATAGTTTTTAGGAAATATAGTTTCTAGAAACATGATTCTAAATAACACTGGTTTATTTACCAAAAAAAAGAGTCTAATTTACCAAAAAAATGATTTGTTATCAAAGAAACCAATTAGTCAGAGCCATTGTATTTGTTGGGCAACAAAAGATTAGCAGGGTCCTTGGTAACATGATGTGAGGCTTCAAAGTCAAGAAGCTAACTTTGATCATCTATGGTCCCATGTTGGGCTAAATGGGCTTGAGATCGGTTATTGGAGGTATGGATAGCCATGAATTTTGTAACATGTCTTGGAAGTGTGACCTATACTGTCAAAAAATTGATCGACTGAAATTGTGAGTTTTTATCTGTGTTAGCAGATGAAGTGTGATTCTATGATTGGTCACGAGAGGTGGAGTGTTTCCTGCCTCAAGATAAATGAAAGTCAAATCGCTATTGTGCATAGTTGGTAGTCACTGGAGTAGAGTGTGAGTTATGATTATCTCATTGCATGAAGATTTCAAAACCTACCAATTTGTCAAAGAGTTCATCAAATAGTATATGAGTGTCTCTAGTGCGAATTGAGGTTGTGAATTCGCTAATTAAACAACAATCCAAGGTTATTAAGGGCGACAATGACAAGATCAAGGTCATCGATGGGATGACCAATGAGATCAAGTCCATCCGTTATGAGTCAGATTGATTGTACGTAGATAATCATTGACGCTAGATGTTCCTATGGTAACGAATAAAAGGCGCTCTTTCAGAGACATGACACAAGTGTGAGATATATTTGCATAGGTTTTGTTTAACCTCGTCCATGCAATAGAAGAAAAAGTGGCAAAGGTCATGATACTTTAAGTGGGACCGTAAGAACTAAGAAAGATGAGGAACACAGTGATCATGGTGTTTCCAATGAGTGTAGGCAGGATTGACAGAAGTTGCATCTCCTTCACCAATGGTGGCTGTGGGACGAAGGGTGGATGCGGTGGGTAGTTCCAAAAGTAAGGAAGCCATGGGTAGGATCGAGAGATGGTTGTGAAGTTATTGGCTAATCAAATACCATATAAAAGACAAATAAATTAGGGTTTTATTGATATATAAAGGAATAGCAAGATTCTAAAGTTATTTACTAAATTGTCTATAACTTAAATTAAACTTGAATTTAAATTACAAAAAATTAAAAACTAAAGTTGAATTTGAATTATGATGTCAATAATCCAATAAGGAGAACCTAAAAAATAGCTAGTTACTACCCGTAAATATTAAAGTTTTCAAACTAGAATTATTATTGGTATGACATTTAATATAATTATCATAAAATTCAATAAATGTAAATATTAGTACTTTCATAATGCATTTTTTTTTGCTTAATTATATTTTTGTCTCTCAGGTATCACAATGGTATAATTATCTTCTGTTGGTGTGAAAATTATGAGATTGATCAGCCTTGGGAAGCAACTAATTACCAATGAGTTAATTCTCTTTAGGTGACTCGTTCAAGAAGAGATTGTGTTCCTTAATTGTATTCATAGTCCACTCCAAAAAAATTTATAGCAATTAATCATTGAACTGAAGTTTCTATGTTACACTACTCATGAAATTAATCATTGACATACTCATGAAATTACTGAGGAAAATAATAATGAAAACTGTAAATAAAGTGATAAATATAACATAGATAATTAAAACGATAAATTTGGTTGATTTGGTCGAGGACCTATTTTATATTGTACATGTTTTGTGCTAATTATTATGTTTTCTAACCAGTATAAGCATCAACTGCATCTTTATGAGTATGTCAGTCATTTTTTTTATAATTAAGTACTCATGTTTGTCAGTTATGAGTGCATACTTCAATCATGGGCATTTCTCCTGAAAAATTGTCCTTGAGCATTTTCTTATGTTCTGACCTCTAATTATGCATTTCACATGCATAAAAATAACTGTTATTTTTCATTACCTACTATTTTTTGGAAAATCATGGTTTCATACACATTCAGCCTTGGAAAACTGCCTCCAACTTGCTTTCACATTCGTCTTTTCTTTCCAGATTGATCTTCACCAAAGTATATATGATTTGTTTGTTATCATTGAAACCATATATTATAAAATATACTCACTGAGAGTATATTCAAAGAAGAAAAAAATAATTTAAGTTGTCTCTCAAGTGAATGTATAGTATCAGGCCCGGCCCTGGGCCAGGGCAAACGGGGCACCTGCCCAGGGCTCAATTTTTTTTCTCTTATGCAGTGAGGTACATAGCAGCTGTTGGTCTGTACGTGATTAGCAAAATCTTAGCAAATCTTGAGTAACAATTTTTTCCAGTAATATGTAATGAGGTATAATTAAGGTTCCTGCCAATAATCTGCCAATAAATAATTTTTTTCATCCAATAAATGAAATTGATGGCATATATAAAGTAAGTTATGATTCATCAAATTATAATTTAATGTAATTACAAGGTAGCTTTAATGAATGAAATTGATGCCATATATAAAGTGCTGTTACCGTTGGCATATATAAAGTGCTATTATAATTTTTTTTATCCAATAAATGAAATTGATGGCATATATAAAGTGCTATTAAAATGAAATTGATGGCATATATAAAGTGCTATTACCGTTGATGAACTTCCAGCCATTGTAATCAAATACATTTCCTGCTTTTGCACCTCTTAGTCTCAGTCTCTCAAGTCTTCGACTATAACATGAATAAAAAGCAAATTACAGGAATAAAGATGTTGCAAAACTGAAGCATTGATTTCTAAAAATTGGGAGCAGTGGTATCTTTCGATTTTTCCTTTGTTATCGACATTGAATCAAATTTAAGGTAATAATTTA
Organism: Glycine latifolia; assembly: GCA_013407115.1. Lineage (NCBI taxonomy): Eukaryota > Viridiplantae > Streptophyta > Magnoliopsida > Fabales > Fabaceae > Glycine > Glycine latifolia. The sequence continues at coordinate 10,076 of QARZ01039260.1, forward strand.
ATTTTTTTTTTCATTACTTTCTATTTGTTACTATTAAGTTTTACTGTTTTAGTTTGTGATTTTGATTTTTGAATTGGACTCGTGAGTACTAAGTAGATTATTATTGGCAGGAACCTTGGCTGATCATTGCAAATTCAGAACGCAAAGGATTAAGCTGATTATCTTTGTTCAATTCTCCAGGTGCTATTGTTCCTATAATCCTATCTATATTAGTTATATTAGCTATTAGTTATATTGCCTAATAATGTTGCCTAAATATTTGTCTGGAAGTGAGAAAAGAAAGAAAAGAAAAGAAAGAGAGGAGTTAGTAGAATCACAAAGGGGATCTCTTGATAGATTTTTTAAGAAAAGAATAGGAGAGACTTCTAAAGGAGTGGAAGTAGACAATGTGGGCCAATCTAATGAAAATTTGAATGATAATACTATTAATTTGGATGATTCCAATTATGATTATAATCGTGCGAATGTGGTTGCTTCTGATACAAATGACCATGATAATTCCCCAAATCATATCAATGAGGAATTTGCTACTGTGAATGATCCTAATGATGTACAAAATGAGTCAAATGTTGAAGATGTTGGGGATGATCCGCATTTTGTTCCTCCTTTAGACATTTACGATCCTAGAAATTGGGGTATCCTTGATAACAAGTCTAGAGACATCTTAGTTGAAAAGGGGCCTTTAAGGGAATTGAATCTTAAATTTCCCTTAGATGGTAATTCTAGGCATTTCTCGTATGCTTATTTTTCTAGAAAGTTGATCAATGGAGAGAGTAGCGATAGAAAATGGTTAATTTACTCTAAACATGTAGATAAAGTTTTTTGTTTTTGTTGTAAGTTGTTCACAAAGCTAAATAGAAAGTGCTCTTTAGCCACTGATGGAGTGAATGATTGGAAACACTTGAGTGAAAACTCAAAGAACATGAGAATAGTTTCGACCATATGACTAACATGAATGTTTGGACTGAATTAAGAGTGAGATTAAAGACTAATCAAACTCTTGATAAAGACTTGCAGCAAGGAATCTCAAAAGAGAAAGAACGATTGAGACATGTTTTCTTGAGAATAATTGCTGCAATTAAATGTCTTGGTAAGAATAATTTAGCTTTTCGAGGATCAAATGAGAAACTTTATGAGGAGAATAATGGTAATTTTTTGAGCTTAATTGAAATGATTGCTGAATTTGATTTGCCAATACAAGACCATATTAGACGTATTCAAAATGAAGAAATGCATTATCATTATCTTGGTCATAAAATTCAAAATGAACTAATTTCTATATTGGCCCATAGTGTTAGAAGTTCTATTTTGAGAATCATTCAAGAGGCAAAATATTTCTCTGTTATTCTTGATTGTACCCCTGATGTGAGCCATCAAGAACAAATGACTTTAATAGTACGTTGTGTTAATATGTCAAGTGACAAAATAAAAGTAGAAGAGTACTTTTTAGAATTCTTGAAAGTGGATGATACATCTGGAATGGGGCTTTATAATGAATTATTAAATGCATTAAAATCTCTTGAGCTTAATGTTGATGATGTGAGAGGCCAAGGATATGATAATGGTTCCAATATGAAAGGAAAACACCAAGGTGTTCAAAGGAGATTACTTGAATTAAATCCCAGAGCTTTGTATATGCCATGTGCTTGTCATAGTCTTAATCTCACTCTTTCTGATATGGCACATTCTTGTACAAAAGCTATTTCATTTTTTGGGATTGTGCAACGTATATATACATTGTTTGCAAGTTCTACCAAAAGGTGGAAAATTTTGCGTGAAAATGTTTTCGAAACTGTGAAATCTCTATCGGATACTCGATGGGAAAGTCGAATTAAAAGTGTCAAAGCTATTAGATTTCATGCTTCTAAAATAAGATTAGCTTTGTCAAAATTATATGAATCTTCAGGTAATGATGCTAAAGCAAAAAGTGAAGCAGAAAGTTTGGCTAATGCACTTCAAAATTTTGAATTCTTACTTGGAATGGTTATTTGGTATGATATCTTGTTTTCAATTAACATGGTGAGTAAAAAACTGCAATCCAAGACAATGTGCATTGATACTACTATGAAAGAAGTGGAAGGTATCATATTATATTTCGAAAATTATAGAAATGAAGGGTTTGAAGATAGTATGAGTATTGCCAAAGATCTCGCGTTAAGTATGGATATAGAGCCAAATTTTCCAACTAAACGTCCTATTTTTAGAAAAAAACAATTTGGTGAGGATTGTCATGATGAAGATTTGCAATCACCTAAGGAGTCTTTTAGAGTTAACTACTTTTTGGTGATTGTGGATATGGCGATTGCTTCTTTGAAAGACAGATTTGATCAACTAAAGATTTTTGAAAATGTTTTTGGATTTTTAATTGACTCTACAAGGTTGAAGTCCTTGGAAAATAATAGATTAAGGGATTGTTGCAATAATTTTAAGGATACATTTTCTCATAATACTTTGTCAGATGTTGATGCAGATGACTTTTATTCTGAAATGAAGGTGTTGCAAATGACTTTACCAAATGAGTCAATGACAGCAATTGATATTCTTGAATTTGTCAAAAATGCAGATTGTTATCCCAACGTTTCTATTGCATATCGAATCCTATTAACGATGCCTGTGACAGTAGCTTCCGCGGAAAGAAGTTTTTCAAAGTTGAAATTATTGAAAAATTACTTGAGATCGACAATGTCGCAGGAGAGATTGAATGGTCTAGCAATGTTATCTATTGAGAGAAATATGTTGGATAAAATCGATGTAGATATGATTATAAATGATTTTGCGTCAAGAAATGTCAGAAGGAAATGCTTTTTATAAAGCATTATATGTATCTTTAATATACAGTTTTGAAAATTATTTGGGATGTACTGAATTTTTATATCTTTTAATATTATTTGCATTTAAAAAAAATTTGTGTTAGGGGCTCATTTTTTCCATTTCGCCCCGGTCCAAAGAATTTTCAGGAACAGCCCTGTATAGTATTAACAAATAATTAAAAGACCGAAAGAGATAAATGTTCAAAACATAGATGCTATTTCCCCATAGATAGCAAAATTTAAAAGTTTTCATTCTTGGTATTTATATAATTGAAGTAGAGAGATATTGAAGGCGCGCGCTCTATCTTTATTCCAACACTATAAACTGATCAATTTTAGAACAATCCATAAATTTTATTACACTGCTTAAAAAAAGAAATTTTATTACACCAGACAATTATTTTTTTCATGGGTTCTTGCTACTTTATTAATTATTATTTTAGAAGGTTCTTTTTATTATTAATGTAAACTATAAACTTTTTTTTAAGGGAAACAAGATTATGCAATTTCATTCCAAATCAAAGACCAAATATAAGAGGAAATGTGATGGAAAACATAACTGCAAGCATTAAATTTTGATGGGCTCATTTTTAAAAATAATACAAATTAAATCAATAATTAGCAAAAGGGTGCAAGTGAAACAATATTTAGCAAAATGGGGCACCCAAACACGCCCATATGGGGCGTGTTTCAGTCCGTCTCTAATTCCGTCTCTATTTCGGTCTCTAACACTTTTTAACACAATATTGGGGTTTTTTATAAATCCGTCTCTAATTCCGTCTTTATTTCGGTCTCTAACACCTCTTTACACAATATTGGGGTTTTTAAAATTCCGTCTTTAATTCAGTCGCTAACACTTTTTTTTACAGAAAATTGCATTTTTTCCAAATGTGTTGTAACCAAACGTGACACATGCACAGGTGGATATAAGATTTGACATAATTTTGAGCGTTTTGACATAAAATACGCCTCCATCGGATATTTCTATCAAAACTTAATCTTAATATTTAAAATGAGTTCGGCAGTATAAGAAGAATAAGACAAAGTAGAAAACAACATCGTTATTGATTCTTCTTCATCCGTCTGTACAGTTTAGTCTAGGCATGCACCAGAGCATGACCAGTAGTTAATAACCAATGCAAAACGCTCGAAATTAAGAGAAACAACTAAAAAATAAAAAACCTAACATTTGCTAAATGCACCCCCATTTTTAATAAGCTTAATCTTAAGGTATGAAATAATAACTTTTGATAGAAATATCCGATGAAGGTGTATTTTATGTCAAAACACTCGAAATTAAGAGAAGTAACTAAAAACATAAAAAATAGAATGCAATTCAGTAATTAAATAAATAAAAAATTAGAAAATAAGAAACCCTGAATCTTAAATCTCAATTTTGAGGCACTTAGAGGTCTCATTTGAGAAAAAAATTTGGGCAAGTCCCCCCTATAAGGGGGTACTTGGCAAGGGCTTCTCCTCTCAATTACGAACGCGTGGCCACCGATTTCGCCCCAATCGGACGTCTCAGTCAAAAGTTATGACCTTCCATAATTTACGAAAACATCGTGAAAACCCTAAGTCCCTGTTTTTGCCTGCCACGTGTCGCCACCACACCAAATACGCCCCATTTGGGCGTGTTTAAACACGCCTCAAATGGGCGTGTTTGGCTGCCCCATTTTGCTAAATATTGTTTCACTTGCACCCTTTTGCTAATTATTGATTTAATTTGTATTATTTTTAAAAATGAGCCAATTTTGATGCTTTAGTAAAAAATAAGCAATATATATATATATATATATATATATATATATATATATATATATATATATATATATGCCAATAGAAGAACATACGGTCACTTTCAAAACTGTCGGACAATTATCTTACGGTCACTTTCAAAAATCAATCACAGTTTGGTAGCCGAGATCTGATGTCCAATGAAGAACATACTATAAACTTAAAGATCAAGTAATTAGGCTCCACTCACCGATGTATCTGGTAAAAAGAATTAATGAATTTAGCTTTCTCTAATATATATACTCACTAAGAGTGTATTTAATGAAGAAAAGGATAACTTAAAATGTCCCTCTACTGAATGTGTTAGATGCATGTACAAATAAATAAATAAACGAATGAAAGAATAGATCAATAAATAAATATCGTGTGATCATTTTCCTCAAAACTGAAAATATTTAATTAACATTATTATATAATATTAAAATATACTTAACTAAATTTATATATTTTGAAATATACTTACAAATTTAAAGATATTATATATATGAGGAAGAATTAAATTATACTAGATAATTTTAATAATTATTTCACTATTTTTATAACTTGATATAAAATTTAATTTTTATTTATTCAATCATTGAATTATATTTATATATTATTAAGATTATTTTTTTATCAAATTTTATTAAAATTGAACAACAATAAACTAATAATTATTAAAGTTACATCAGTATAATTTGATTTCTAATATACTAAAGGTTAATGTTGGTTTGAGATTTGATAAATTATATATATTATAATTGATTTGATTATAATTCGTTATAGTTAGAGCCGATAAATTATAAACCATTACGATTTACCAATTTAATATAGTTTGTACAATATCGTTAATAACTCCGCACACTAGATCTCTAGAGAGAAAAAAATAGTACACGACGCTGAGTTTGTTTTCCGATGCTTTCTAAATTTGAAAATATTCCGGAGACAGCGGTTATTAATACTGGGCAGTCCCCACACTTTTGAGAAGCCTTTTATGTTAAATTTCGAAATTGAACAGTTAGGTATTTTTATTTTTGAGAATTTATTTATTTATATCAAATTTTGATTTTTTATTTTTCACTATTATTTTAATTAAATTAATTAAAACTAATTCCATTTAATTATAAATTAACAGAGAATTTTTAGAACTAATTAAAATGTTTTATAAGTGCAATCTTGAGAACTAATTTGAAGATTTACTCTATCCAATAGATACTTCTGCAGAGCAGTGGCAGTACAACCTTATATGGAAATATATTTATTTAATGAAAAAATTTATATTCGATTTTTATGATATTCAAAATTTGAGTTAATAATAGTCACACATTATGAGTAAAATTAGTTTCTCATCCAATGGATTGAAAGATATCTATAAACTCCTACCTAGACAAAAAAAATATTCACTCAGAATTATTACTTAGCCTAATTCTTTGTTTGTTTGGAATAAAGGAGAATTAAAAAAATAAAATAAGGTGTGATTCATATTTTTACACTCTATTTTAATTTTAAATTATCATTTCATTTCATTTTATTATACTAAAATCAATCAATTTTTATTCAGTTGTAGTTGCTAAATTCGGAACACTAAAGTATCTAAGAAGGGTTTGTCCATCAAGCAAAATTTTACCATATACCCTTACCAAGTAAACACAAACAGGTTAGAAAAAAAATTACATAAAGCATGTAACAAAAAAATCAGATGCCAAAATGCAAATAATATGAAGAAGCCAAACCAGCCGGCCAGCCAGTTATGGAAACGGTGTATGAATAGAGTAAAAGAGATAAACAGGTGTGAAAATATGCAAGTGACTCAAACTTACACCTGACCCACGTTAAGTTTAGTCTAATTAGTAATCTAATTAGGTTTAAGAATTTTTTAATAATCCATTCAGTTAAAAAAGTTATGTTTCATGTTATTAAAAGTTGTTTTTAATCTTAAAAAGTTGGCCGGATTAACTAAAAATATGTTATTATTTTCATTTTTATTTTTACTTTTGTTGACTTGTTTAAATGTCTCAATCTTGTAAGATTATTGACTTATCAACTAATTTAAAAGCCGTTTAACATATTTTAATATAAGTTTATTGACATGCTTGAAACTTATTCTAAAACAGGTCTTCTATCAAGTTTTCTAAGTTAAACTAAACCTCGAAGAAAGAAATATGTATGCAAACATCAAGTCTATAAAATGTAATGATTTTATATTTAAAAATAGACAATTTTTTTCTTCTTAAATTTAGAAGAGTTCATAGAAAAAAAGTTCGAAACATATAATATAATCAGGTATATGTCTTGGATTCTCAATTTAGTTCTTATTCATAAAAACATATTAAATTTCTGTTTATTCACAAAAGCAGTAACGGTTTGATCTATCTTTATATACTTTTAATTTGATCTCTATACATGTAACATATTTTTAATTTAGTCTCTCTATATATAACGTATTTTTAATTTAAATTCTATATAGGAACTAAATTAAGAATATCCTATAACTACAAAGATCAAATTAAGAATGCATAAGAGAATTAATGGTAGTAGAAATCAAATTAATTAAATCGACCAATTCAATAGATTTTTACTTATAAAGATGAAATTGAGAATTTGTAACACACACACACACACACACATATATATATATATATATATATATAAAATAGGACAAGATATGGGTGGGTTTAACCTCCCCCCGCCCTTAACATCCCAAACCATCCCAGCCTTAATCCTTGCTGGATCAAAAATATTTGACCCACCCCACCTAGTTGGGTGTTGGATTTTCCCTCCTCGACCTCGTTTCTAACCTTGGAGAATGAGATGAAGTAGCAAAGAATAGGCCTAACTCCATCGAGAAGAAGCACTTATGTTGAAGGAGAGAATGATGTGATGAAGGAGAAGGGTGCAATCGCTACAATGAAGGAGTACAGAGAACATCGTGATGAAGGAGGCAGAGTGCGACCACTGTGGCATGAAGAAATAGGCACGAGCACAATGACATGACGAATGATATAGTGCAATGAAGGAGATGAAGGAGCACAAAGAACAACGCGATGAAGGAGGAGTGTGAATGTTGTGGCACGATGAAGCATGCATGAGGAGGGGCAACGACACAATGAAGGACACAAATCTCTCTGAAGTCTAAAAGTAGGGAGAATGAAAAGAGGCGACATAGATATCTGTAAAAAGATATATATGTACTAGAGTATATTAGTACTAGGGTAGATGCGAGTGCGGAATGAGGATCATAATATCCAACCTCACCCCTGCTCCTAACTTTTTCAAGTGGAGAAAACCTGATCCAGATCAACTCGATTTTTCTTTGTCAAACTCAAGATGGATGTCGGTTGGTCCACTTGGATGCGAGTACGATTGTCATGCCTATACATAAGAACTAAATTAAATCTTTAACCTAAAAAATATTTCATGTGAAATATATACTATTAAACCTTGTAGAGATATAATGTTGGTTAGGTACTTAAGAAAGAGAAAAATAAAAAAAATCATGAATTTGATTATTTCTATTAACAGAAATTAATAAATTAATAATTAACCTTTATCAATAAAAAATAAAATTAAACCTTGTATTTATTTGAAAACAATATGCACCGGTTTAATTTTAAAATAAAGTCCAAAACATGACATCCGTTTGTAGCGGTAGGTGCAAAGTCCAACGAAAAAGGACTCAGAAAGTGAAATTTAAGAATTATAAGAAGCTTCCAGGAATCAAGGGTCAAGATCATGTGACTAGACCCATAAGACAAGGAAAATAACCCAAACTTTTATGCGTTTTTTAATTTTTTTTTGTACTATACATTTTTATTTTGTTTGACTCTCTTTCTTTCTATCTACCACGCACCTATTTTCACACTTTTCCCCTCTCCGAATCATCCAAAAAACCACTACTTTGTGTGGTTTTCCATACACACTGTGCTGCGGGTCAAGGAGACATTTTTTTTTGGTGCACTTTCATGGTGACCTTGTTGGGGTGTTCTCTGAAAGCTTCTGTGTGTGTGAGTGACACATCTACAGCAACTGCAATGATAGGTTTCAGAGAAAGAGAAAGGACCAGAGAAAGAAGGCTTTCTTGGGCCAGAGTCGCAATTTTCTTCTTGTGGGTCATCCTAGTTTTTTCTCTTATAAGCTTGTTTTTCTCCATCAATAATGAAAGCAGAACCAGAACCAGCCATTCAATTCCTCCAAAACGACGTAGTTTCAGCAGGACCTTGTTTCAAAGAAGCACCACCACCACCACCACCACCACTCCAAAAACCAAGCTTGTTGTGAGCTCAAAAAA
>QARZ01039262.1:0-11864 GCA_013407115.1 Glycine latifolia
AAAAATAAAAATAAATACGAAATAAAAGCGAAGTAGAAACGGTTGTTACACTCCACTTCCTAGACAAACTTCTCAAAATTTTGTCAATGTGATCATAATTATCATAAGTTCTACCTAAGGATCTTAGTTCATTAAGAATGATTTGAAAGTGTCCGAACATACAATGTATGTCTTCATTTTCTTCCATAGAGAAGAGTTCATACTTACGAGTGAGAAGATTGGGCTTGTTCCTCTTTACTTGTGATGTTCCTTAGTATGTTATAGCCAGAGTGTCCCACATTTTTTTGGCACTTCTGAAACTGTGTACCTTGGTGTATTCTTTTTCTAAAATAGCACACAACATCACATTATGAGCCTTGAAGTTTAGTAGAAATATGAGTCTTTGTTCCTCCGTCCATTAGCCTCTAGGAATTTCATTCAGCTAATCATCATATGGAATATAATCTCCATTTTCCACCACGTCCCATATATCTATATGAATGATTCGAAGTAGGCTATCATACTCTCCTTCCAATGATCATACTTTATGCCTCTAAACAAAAGTTGTTTCTTTGTGGAGAATCCTTCTTACATATCTTTGATATATTGGATCTTTTCCTTAGTATTTTCAGATACTCAACCCTTAAGACCCTGCTTTGATACCAACTGAAATAACAATAAACACACTAAAATGGGGGGTTGAATAATGGGTATATCAAAGATATAAACTTTTGCAATATTAAAGTGCATATAGATAGTAATATATATATGTGTGTGTGTGTGTGTGTGTGTTTGTGTGTGTATGTGTGCGTCAAGTCGTCCATTGAAGATAATGCAGATATTTAATAAAGATAAATATAGTTGTCCAGTGACTTGATAAAAGAGAGAGTTCTTAAAATAGTTTTTCAAATAAATACTTGGTGTTAAAAAATGTTCAATAAAACGTTATGGAGAGAAGTAGAAACACTTAGTTTATACTGGTTCACTCAACCTTAGTTGTAACACCCCAGATTATAAGTTGCTAATCTGAACATTTATGTGTGTAATTATGTTGCTTGATTACTCGATTTATTTTTGATAAAGTGTTGTTTGTTACTGTTCTGCCTTGGTATGTGTGTTTGATGATGGATGTTAAGTCAACTTTGATTGGCTGTGGTTGTTGCCCGTACACGCATGGTGGACATGTCCTGTCAGTTGAGTACTTAAGAGCAGAAGCATGCAGTGGAAGTGTATTCATCTCTCTCTTCTTTGTGCCTTCCTCTTGCTTTTCTCCGTCCCCTCTCTAAAACTCACACCTAGAAATCCCTCTCCCTCAACCTTTCTGTATTACCTTCAACCCACAAGAGTCACCGTCGCTGCTACGAAATCCCAACGTCGAAAAGAACCTTGTGGTCGGAACGGAAGTTTAGGACAAACCATCATCAAGCTCGTGAATGAACCCCTGGTTAGGTAAGGGGAGCTTATCATGTCTAATAACAGTTTCAGGTAGCATGGTTGGGGACCAGAGATTCCGACCAAGACGATGGTTGCATCTCCCATGTGTGTGTTATTTTCCAGTAAGCTATGTTTGTTTTATAGAATGGAATGGGTTACGCCTTGTGTCCGTGGTTGGTATTGGTATTGATATTAATGATGTTGTGGTGTGGGGTTCTGGAAAGGGGAAGTTGATGTTGTAAGAACTCCCCTTGCATGTGTGTGGAGTTGGCATTTTAATGTTGAAAAGTTCCCAAGACACTTCGCAGAAGTGTTCATGAAGGTGCTGAGTACCGGGTAGGGTTAGCCGAGTTATATATATATATATGTGTGTGTGTGTGTGTGTGTGTGTGTGTGTGTGTGTGCTTGTGATGTCGGCTGCCGAGATGGGTCAGCCAAGTTGTATACATATGTGCTTGTGTTGTCGACTGCCGATATGGGTCAGCTGAGCTGTATACATATGTGTTTGTGATGTCAACTGCCTAGATGGGTTGGCCGAGTTCTATACATATGTGTTTGTGATGTCGACTGCCGAGATGGGTCGGCCGAGTTATATATATATATATATATATATATATATATACATATTGAAAATGATATGAATACTTCACACTTAACCAAGAGGGGGGTGAATTGGTTAGACCTTGGTAAATCAAAAAATTCTTTAATCAAAATCAGAGTTTTAATGGATCTTTATCACTTTTCAAAACCAAGAAACCTTATTCAATCAAGTAGCTCAGCCCCTTAAAATTCAATGGATCAAAACTGACTTTTCAAGATAAGCAAATGAATCAAGAAACAATTAATATGAGGAGAATAGATTCAGAAAACAACACTCAAGCAATTTATACTGGTTCACTTCAAAACCATGAAGCTACATCCAGTTCCTTTCAACCAACACTAGGTTGAAGTTCCACTATTTAATTTTTGTTCTTACAAGCAATTACACAGCCTCTCTTTATCAACCCTAGATAAAGTTCAGAAATCTAAAACACTATTAGATTCTTAGAGACAAACCCACTGAGAATACTACTCAGCACAATCCCTAGAGAAACCCTATCTCTAGATACAAGTAAGAACTCAATTACAATAGCAAATTACAAAACAATAATCAAAACGAAAATTACAATCAGATTAAGGAGAGAAACAGCCTGATGATCCAATGTATGCAATGCAAATGAAGATACCAGAACAGGTTAAATCTTTAAAACACAAGAAACACAGCTTTCCTTAATCTTGAAATGGTTTCATGCTTCAAGAGTGACTCAATTTCACATGATCAATGCAACATGAAGCTTGACTGAATCAAACCCTCAAAAAAGAATTAAGAATGCTCACAAAACTATTTTAGCTCAAAAAATTCGAATGGGTATTATTCCACAAGGTTACAAAAACAGCTGAGCAAGGGTTCTATTTATAACAGAAAATTTAACCGTCAGTAATCGATTAAAACGCGCTAATAATCGATTAAATTACTTTGGTAATCGATTACATTTCCATTATAATCGATTAATCTGTTCATAGTTTTTCTGGGTTTGAATAACAATCAAAATAATCGATTATCTCGAGCTGCAATCGATTATTACAATCAAAGCATATTTTTCACAAAGCTTGTTTAATCGATTACAGAACCTGGTAATCAATTAAACCAGTCATAGTGTATTTTCATAAAGCTTGGATAATCGATTACAAATCCTGGTAATCGATTAAGACAGTGCAGCACAATTTTTCCAAAGCAAGATGTAATCGATTACGAACTTGGGTAATCGATTATTTTAGTAAAACTTAGTTTTCTTCAAAGGCTATGTAATCGATTACTATATGTGGTAATCGATTATGGCAGTGCAATGTTTAAAATCAGATATAAGCATGTAATCGATTACAACTTCATCATAATCGATTAAAGAGTTCAACAATGCAATTTATATGAAAGCGTAGGTCAAACATGGTAATCAATTAAAGTGTTCCTGAAGGTTTTCCAGATTTAATGAAGAACAAAATAATCGATTAAACCATTACTGTAGTCGATTATTACAGTGAAAAATGCTTTTTCTTAAAAACCTTTGAATTATTTAAAAACCTTAGTTGAATTGATGATGCCTTGTGATTTTTGTTGACTTAATTAAGTTGAATATGTATTGAATGAATGCAATGCACTTGGATCACCAGAATTGCTTTTCTCTTACACAATTTAATCCTAAATTGTCTTCAAGTTATCCTTTGCATGTTGAAAGCTCAAAACCAAATCTTGAGTTACTTTCTTCTTATTCCTGAAGCAGCTCCCCTTTAATCCAACATATATATATGTAGTGTTGTGCATGACGTATGTGAAGTACGTTGAGGTCAGCCTATGTGATGGCTTGAGATGTTGTGTACCTTGATAAGAGCCATGGTGAGAGGCTATGTATAGAGACGTGATATGCCGGGACCGAGTGGTGAACCTTGCAAGGACCACAGTCAGTGCACCAGTGAGCCTATGTTGGGGCGGCTCTCATTTGGGGCAGTATGTATGTAACATGGGAGGGTATGGAGATCCTAACTAGGGCAAAAAGTTCCTGTGTCGGGCCATACATTGATGGTGCCCATGAGAGACATACTTGTTTGTGGCCCTCATTTGGGGCAGTATGAATGTAACATGGGAGGGTATGGAGATCCTAGCCAGGGCGAGAAGTTCCTATGTCAGGCCGTACATCGATGGCGCCCATGAGAGACATACTTCATTTGCATGACGAAAATAGGATGATTGACTGTAATAGTACGAGAAGTATTGGGGAGCCACGTCTGTAGGGAGATCCTTATGAGACCCGTTTGGCTGATCACCATGGGGTGAGTCTTGTGCATGACAGAGTGACCCCGACGTCAACTACAACTATCATTTAAACCATGGATTTGGCCTATTTCCAGAAGGTACCACGTTGCATGATTGAGAGTTATGACAGGAACATGCATCATGCTAGGCATTTTTAAGTCGACTTGTAGAGTGTTCTTGGATGCTTGGTTATGTAGGCTACGCGTTGGTATATCTGGACTTTGTGGTGATAATATGACGCTTGGATTGTTTTTCCTTGATTGACATTACTTTTCTTTTTGCCTGTTATTTTATACGATGGACTCACCCTTGCTTTGTTGTGCCATATATAATAACCTAGGTTTAATAAATAAAAGAAAAAGAAAGAAAGTTTAAAATTTTCTAAATTCCGTCAGAAAAAGCGTTAGCGACAGATTTTGCGACGGAATTAGCGACGGAATTTTTGCCTGTGAATAGTGTCACGCCGGTAGCGTGGGAGCCACGCCGGTAGCGTGGGAAGTGCTCCAGAAAGTCATTTTCCACTGGAATGCCGCGCCGGTAGCGTGGGGGGCCACGCTGGTAGCGTGGGACTCGCGCTGGGGGCCTATAAAAGGCCATTTTGACGGATTTTTGGGCCAAAACCTTGATTTTCTTCTTCCTTAAGCCTTTTCTGCCATTGATAAGCTTGGGAAGCTTCATATCTCCTCCATACTTCACCTAAACACTTGATAACCAACTAGGAAAGTGATTAGAACCTCTTGATAAGCTAGATTCCAGCTTCAATTTCTTGAGAAAACCGTCAATCGGAGAGATCCCGTTCTCTAGGGAACTTGGGAAAACTGAGTTTGGGAGGGAAAGAAGGCGATTCAAGGACGCCAGAGCTTGGAGAAGTGATCCTCCAGCCTTCCTCGACAGTTTTGAGGTGAGAAACTCGATCTTTAACCGATTGAATTGTTGAAATGATTCTGGATGAGTTTGATGAACTTTTGGATAAATGAGTGAGTTAGGGTCGAAACTAGGCTTGGATTCTTTAGAGATATATGCTCAGGAGGTTGTTCTGAGGAAGTTTGAGCCTTGAATCTTGAGTATTGATGAAGTTTAGTTTTGACTCTGACCTCTATTATGAGTAGGAAGAATGTTGATATAATGATGAGTGTGAGCCTAAGTACCTTTACAAAAGATGTTCAGGAGGCTAAATAAACGGTGAAAATGTGTTGAAATAGCCGTTCTGATAAACTTGTAAAGTATAGATAATTGGCCTGGTTAAGGCCAGTGAATCCTTTGAATTGGCTCATACCGAGTCTTGTAGGGACTCTAATGCCTTAATTAGGCAAAGATGAATCCTGTTGAGGGTTTGTGAACCGCCAATAAGGTGGTTAGCTTTGATAACCGTAAGATAGAAAACAGAGAGGTTGAAATGGAAAGAAATCGCGTTTCTTTTCATTCTAACGGTCGAGAACTGTTATATAGTGTTTGAATGCCTTGTTAGGTTATTGATATATGCTTGTTGCCTTGATATAGGGCGTGACACTGAGGGTGTTGGTGGCGTAGACCACGGTCCAGGGATTGGACAGCAGAGCACTGCCTTGACAGGTAAGCTCTTTGTTCTTGGGACTGTTCCCACTGCTGTGTTCCACCATACTCCGAGGGAGTGATGGTTACATTCATGATGCATGTGCATTGCATTGGTGATTACAATATTCTCATGATGATATATATGTATTATGCTATGCTCTGTATGTATGATTGTGTTCTGAATAGATCTTCTGGCCAGTAGATAGATATGGACCTCCCATAGGAGAGATTCCTTAAGACCAAGAGATAGGTGGACCCGTTGCGGATGAGACCTATTCTCGGAGGTACCATATGTCGTGCATCCTTGTGTAGGGGTAGCTCCCGTTGGATGACACGGGGTGTGAGTTCCGGTCTCACACTAGATGCTGATGATGATGCATCTTTTTGATAAGGGTGATGATGATCCCTTAATACCAAGAAATAGGTGGTCCCGTTGCGGTTGAAGCCTATTCTTGGATGTGCTATGTGTATATGTATTGTTGTGAGGGCCGGGAGGCCTAGTTATTGTGATACTTATGATGTTGTGTGCCTTGAAAGTGAGCCAGGGGGAGGGAAAAGCCTCCAAGAGCCCTGAGCTTACTGAGATTTTTATCTCACCCCTGTTTGGGGATGTTATTTTCAGGTGATGCTGCTGGCAGAGACGACAGGTCCCAGGGCGGGAGGCCCCAGTAGGGACAGACTCTGTATAGCTGTTGGGACAGCTTTTTGAGAGCATTGTGGCTCAGTTTTTGTTAGTTATGTTATTGTTTTGTACCCCTGAGAGGGAAGATATGCATGTGCATATATTTTTGGGCCTGTATAGTGTATGTACGGAGTATATTGTATTATGTACATATGATTAACTCTCCTGGTATATCTGTATAGATATTATAGTCTCATCTGCCGTTGTTTTTGAGTTATCTGGATCCCTATGACTTTTGTGATGTTTTGGCATTCGTTTCTGTTACTTTTATGCGTACCATACATAATGAATCAAGAGATACGGTTTTGAAAAAAACGCTTCCGTGGTTGTAATTAATTGTTTTATATTAATTACTGCGCTTATCTGATTAAGTAATATGTTAATACACCGGATGCATACGGGGTGTTACACCATAGGGTTTGGTACCTGTGATGATCACAAACCCGGTTCGTGTGAGCAGATGGACAGCAGTAGGTGAACCCGAAAGATGAAAACTCTCGAGTGGAGCCGCCAAGTTGTCGGGACGTCAATGTGATGAATCTCGGGCAGGGGTTATGTTTTACTGATTACACCCCTATTTTTGATGGTTACACTCATGTTTTGCTAGTTGCACCCCTGACTTTTAATTTCTTATTTCATTTGTAAAACTCTTGTACGTTTTAAATATGGATGATTGTACTTACAATTAAAACATGTTTCATATAAACAGAGATGTGTATGCAATTAGACTGTCTTCATACGTGTCTTGATTATGTTCAAAATCGTCATGTGATTGAAAGAGATATTTACTACAGTTTTCATTAAATCAAGAAAAGGGGGGCATTCTTTTTATCAAAATTTACGTTAATATTATGGATGAGTTAGTGATACAATAGCGACGTGGCGGGTCGTTACATTAGCTACATCCAATTCTTCTTTACTCACTAGTAAAAGGTTCCACTAATCAAAACTTTATTACAAAACAAGTATTCTAACATGTTACTCCTGGCGTTACAAATATTATTAATACCACTTCTGGCACTTTCTTAGACTACCCCTGAATCTAAGAAACCCAAGTATTGCTTAACACTAAGCCGCTCCTCCTAACTTTCACAAACAAAAGTTTGGATGAATGCAAGTATTTTGTAATACTCAATGAGTGAATAAACAATTAAGCACAAATGCAAAATTACTTTGCTTAGCAAAGACTAAACAAATGAAAACTGTATATCAGTCGTTTGGTGATTTCAAGAGAGTTTTGCTTCAAGTATTTTCTTGCTTTGTTGTAAGATTTTTTGTCCTTTGCTTTTTGGATGGAGATGGCCTTTTATATACTTTAGTGAAGGATCCACTATGGGATCAACATCGATTTCTTAAAAAGATTGTTGTCTCACACTGGAAGATAAGGCAACCTATCATGCTCTGATTGGAGAGGAATGAACCATAGTACAGGCAGTGTCATGTGCTGCTTGTCCCAGCGAAAGCACTTTTAAGAGAATATCCCGTGAAAACCTTCTATATTCTTCTATGTTGTCCTTTTCTATAGAACATGTCCACTTACCTTTTTGGTCATACACAATCTTTTTAAGTTCCTTACTGGCTGGACACGAGAGTTAACCAAAAAACAATGTATAACACTGATTCTCATAATGGTGGGCGCTATCTAGTTTTAGCGCGTTGGATGCTAGATAAAACAAATCATTCTCTTGTGGACAATATTGAGTATTGTTAAGTCGTTTAACATATTGATCTTGTCCACATGTCAAAAACTCATTAGAGTATCAATAATTTATACTTGTTGTTATTCATCGAAATCTAAGGTGTATGAGACGAATGGTCGCCCAAACCTAACGAAACTATATTTTTTTTATTCTCTAAGGAGATCACTAGTATGATGGTTGTTGTGTGTTGAGTACAATCATTCCTAAGAGATAATAATCCTAGTCAATGAGTATGCTCTTGTGATCTTACTATGATTCCTAATTAGTTCATATTGTTAGAGATTCATAGCGAGATGTGGGTTGTTGCAGTTCTTTGTATGAGAACCCTCAAGTATGTGATCTATACATTTGATGGTTTGTGATAGAAGAAGACTTGTGTGAGGCTGAGATTTCCTAGACTGAGAACTTATCTCAAATAGAATATGTTGAGACTGGTAATCCTTAAGCTAATATTGTGTGTTTAACGTGATTTCCTTTCATAACCAGTGATGTTTTACGATATTTTTGTTGTTATTTCCCTATGGTTCTTAAGTGTTTTAACATGTTTAATGTAGTTTGAAATTAGTTTTCTTTTGAAAATGAAGATGGTGTTTTACCATTTTTCCCAAAGTGGCTTTACAAAGGTTTTGGATTTATAAGTCTAGTTTTTATATATGTTGTTGTGTCTCCTCATGTAAACATGTTTTAACTGCTTGAAGTTTTCTTAAGTGGTTTCTTCTTTGAGAATGATGATGTTTCTTTTAACCTTTTTTACTCAAAGTGTTTTGTAAAGGTTTGGGGTTTAAACTCATTTTCCATTTATGTTGTTGTGTTTTCTCTCAATCATAGCTTTTTGATTTTAAATCGGTTGGCTTTATTGATTTAATTACAATGTATTTCACTTTGTTTTGCTTATCTCATTTATCCAAAAGAAAATTTCCTTTTTTCATTCATGACTATGTTGTATAATCCTATGTGTTCAGAAATCGTTTAGTGAAGTTGCTACCTTATAGTTTTTCTTTTCTCTTTACATTACCTTTAACCGCTTGTTGATTTGGAAGTTAGTTGTGATGTATGTGGTGTTTTTCTAAACAAATAAATCTTTTAGGACTTATTTCTAAAGATGGAGAAGTGTTTTGGTGATTTCCTTATTCCCAATGGCAAGTTTTACTACTTCCTCATTGGTGGAAATCAGTTTTGAGAGATTTGATTCCATTAAATATGTTTCTTTAGTTTTGAGATTTTGTTTCCTCCTATACGAATTAGTTTCAAAATTGTTCTTAAAAAAAGAAGTTTGTCCCTTTGGTTCTATTTTTTTTCTTCTCAAAAGCAGTAGTGTCATTCTTAGACCTTTACCCTTGATCAAAACTTGTTTTGTCATCTTTATTTAGTTATAAAATGGATGTTGAAGGATTTAATAAAAGTTTCTTGGTTGCATTTGAAATTCATCAACCTTGATTTCACATGTGTTTCATTTCAAGGAATATTTTCATGTTTTCATTCCTTAGTTGTATGATGATGACCAAGGCATGAATGCTTGGATTGGATCATTTTCAGAGGCCACTTTCAAGATCCCATGATATTAGAACATAAAGATAAAAGGTGGGAAAGATAAAGAGGATGGTAATGAATAATGCCACGATCCTGATTAGAACAATAAGTTGAGGAGGATTCATCACAAAGGAAAGCTTCCTTGATAAGAATCAATTTGGGTTCAACCAAGAACCAAGAAGAGGCTAAGCTCTCAATTCAAGCAAATGCTTCATTTTATTCAATCAAAAGTTATTCAAAAATACCAATGTCTGAGTACTTATAGATTTAAGCTTCTAATAAAACCTAAAAACTCATAGTTTTGGCCTATTTTAGTCCACATTGAGGCCCATTAAACAAATAAAAAATTACTAAATTATGACAATACAAAAATTACAAAAATTACGAAAACCAAGAAAATTACGAAAGCTACGAAAGGATTTGTGCTAAGTGTGATATTCGCGCTAAGCGAGCTCTCCTACAATCTTCAAGGTGCTCCAATTCAACTCATTGTGTCTTCGTTCATCCTTGCCCTTGTTAAATAGTCTAGCCATGATTCTCTTGGCCATATCGTTTTGTAAAAGCTTGGTTTTGGACCTTGTCATTGGAACCTTCATGTCATGGAGTGCTTCTAGAACTTCATGCTTTTTGGATAGTTCTCTATCATTATATCTTCTTTTTTTCCTCTTTGATAAAGTATTATGCATTATCTTTTTTTGTTATTTTTTAGCCAACTCTCATCTTAAAGGATTCTTTCATTAGTATTTAAGTAGGACTTTGTTATGTGTAGGACTTTGATCCTTAACCTCTAGTAATAGATTTTGAAGTCAACCATGAGATGATTCCATTGGTAGAGGAGTCTAGAGAGTAAACGTAAACGTTTTGACTTTCCGTAGTAGTTAGTGGCAAGAGAAGTTAGAGTTTTTAGTGATGACCAACTAGTGTAGAGGACTATTGCTCATACCCACCCCATTTCATCTCCTAATGCCCCAACCCATTGTCCAAACAAGTTCATCCACATGTTTGGTGTCAAAATTATACTATATTTCAATTTTATGATAAATATTAAAATCTTTAAATAGAAAATGAAAATTTAAACCCATCATGAAAGAAAATTTGATGACATAATTTAACAATTATGATTATTATTACAATAATTATAGAAAAAATAAAAAATTTACACAACATTATTGGAGAGAAATGAAAAGATTAGTTGTGACTAAATTTTAAATTAAAAATTTGTATATATCAAACTGATAGATGTGCATTATATTGACAAATTTAGTATATAAAAATTTATTAATGTATTCACATATCATTTTAAAATATAGATGAAATTCAACGTGACTAGACTCGCCATACTTACTAGTTATGTTATGAAAATTAAATAAATATCAAAATTCATCCTCAAAAATATAATATAGTAACAAATTAATTTATAAAAATATAAATTTAAATTTAATCTCTATATATAAAAAAATATGATGAGTCACTTTTTACCTTTATTTTCTCACCTTTCTATACTCATTTTAATCCCTGATTTGTGATTAATCGCACTGTTTCTCATTTTGGATTTAATTGGACCGATAATTCAGATTTTAACGAATTTGGATTTTATAAGTTTAATTATTCCAATTTTTATTTTCAGGGCAGTTTAATAATTAAATGGGCTTGGAATTAATTCATGGACTTGAAGATTGGAGTGCCACGTCAGCATCATTTTCCACATCAGCATTTTATTTTCGTTTTATTTTGCTTTAGTGATTTTTTTTGGGCCAGAATTGTTAGAAAGGGCCCATTTTCGTTTTAGGTCAGACTCTAGTATTTTTAGGGGACTGTGCCCATGCAAGAGGAAGCATTTTTTTTCACGTTCAGCTTTCTTTAGGGTTTAGGTTTTCATTTTTCTGCTGGTGATTCTCCTTAACCTTAAGGTTTTTGCTTTTGTTTTGGATTTTCCTTTTCAGAATACATTTGCGTTTCAATTTCAGTTCCTATTTTCGTTTCTGCAATTCCAGTATTTAGGTTTTCGTTTCAGTATTTTCGTTTTGCAATTGAATTTCGTTTCTCCTTAATGTTCGTTTCTGCTATTCTGTTTCTATTGCAATTTTCGAATTAATGGAAGGCTAATCCTAGGGTTGGGCCCTAGGACAGATTGCAA
>QARZ01039263.1:9087-19845 GCA_013407115.1 Glycine latifolia
GAGCAGATGAGCAGCAGTAGGTGACCTTGGAGAGAGATCTTCTTTTTTAGTTGGAGCCGCCAAGCCGACGTGATGACATTGGATTTCTTTTTGGAGAAAGAGTTATGTTTTGTTAATCAACTCTTTCTTAGTTAGTTCTTTGGCTTTTTGTTAGATATGTAATTTTGGATGTATATACATGTAAAACTAAATTAAGTTCTAAACACGTGAATGATGAGTACTGATTTAGTATATGTATACATATGTATTCAATTTATTGTAATTGTATCGTATGTACGATGATTATATTAATGCAAAAAATTTACTCTCATTTTCATAATCAAATTAATGGTGTTTTTATTAAAATATGAATTTGCACGATTAGAGTTAGTGATATAGTAGCTACGAGGTGGGTCATTACACTGATCCCGACATCTCACATCTATACATAGAATATCACCACGACATCATCAATGTATGGCCCTGCCCGGGATCAACTCGTCCTAGCTTGGATAATGTCATACACCCCCGTGGATATTTATGTATATCCAAATGCATTTAATATCTCAAGCCATCACATAGGCTAACCTCAACGTAATCACATACGTCATTCACAAACACTATAAACAAGTGAATAGGTGTAAAGTATTAGGTGTCTGGACTGGCACTTAGATATACTGTCTTAAGGTAAGAATCCGAATAAGGTCGGAATCAGCACTATGCAACCGATTACATAAGCACTATAATCGATTATAATAGAAAGCACTTGCAAGATTCAAGGTTGTCCGGGTAAGGGAACCTGGTAGTTCACAAAGAAAAGGTACGAGCTCTGCTGAGTAACGAACCCGGTAGCTCTATTCTCAAGAAGGTACGAGCTCTACCGAGTAAGTACCGGTAGCTCTCTCTCTCGAAGTAACTTGAGCTTAACAGCTCCAGAGTACAACCCCGAGTAAGGAAACCGGTATACAGATATCCGCCAACAAGGACTAACTTACGTCCTGCATGCATACATGCATGCTACATAAACCTCTCAACTCGGCCAACCCATCTCGGTAGCCAACATTACAAACAAAGGTTTGACACATATATGCAACTCGGCCAACTTTTCCCGGTAGCCGACATCACAACAAAGGTTTGACATATATATGCAACTCGGCCAACCCTTCCTGATAGCCGACATCACAACAAAGGTTTGACACATATATGCAAATTGGCCAACCCTTCCCAATAGCCGACATCACAACAAAGGTTTGACGCATATATGCCACTTGCCCAACCCAACTTACCTAATCCGGTAGTCGTTTTCTTCACAAACACATCACATAAAAACTTCATTAATTTATTTCACGGAAAACATCAGAACACATATACGTACTGCATCTCAACCATGATATCAAAAATCATTATTAACACAATAAAACTCCCCTTACCTAAACTAGAGTTCTTTTCGTAAAACCTAATCGTAAGCTTTGTCCGAACACAAAAATTCTTTACAGCAATGAGTTAAACTCCGATCACGATTTTCCTCTTATCTTAGAGGCTTTCTACTGCAACTACGGTGGTTCTTGAGAGTTTAAAAGCAATACAGATGGTTGAGAAAGAAAAGTTTCTGAGTGCAAATGAGTTTAGAGAGAAAGAAGAGAAGCACGCACAGAAGTGAGAATGAACGTGCTTCCGTTTCTTGCACTTCTATTTATAGGCGGAGCTACTAAAGTAAATTGCCAACTTGCGTGACTGAAAAGCTGCCATAGCCACCATAGTTGACATTGTGTACGGACAGCTTATCCTAGCCCATAAAATTGATTTTCTCAAGCACAAATACCAATACAAAACACTTATCAAGAGATTGCAAGATTAAATCAAACAATTAAGCAACATAAAATGTTTATCTTAGCAACTAAAATTCTCAGGGTGTTACAGATGACATCATGGAGAAGCTCTCCAATGAATGTAGGAAGAATCATCACAATAGCCTTGAGAAGTCATTGATAAGATCCAAGAATTTATTGCACAAGAACAAGAGAGAAACTCTCACAAGAAAATTCATATTTATATAGCCAAGGTCCTAAAGCTTGACTTGTAAGCTACCTAAGCTAAAGATGTAAGCTAAATGCAAGTGGAATGAAATGGCAAATGAAATGAAGTTGGAGGTGCAAGCTAATGAAGCTTGAGGTGCAAGTTATTCACTTGATGACTCATGGCTGAATCAGCCACGCGCAAACCACAATTTTGCAAGTTTACATAGGTGTAAAAAAATTACATGCAAGTGCACCTACATTTATTAAACAATTGTCACTAAAGGCCTATTTATTGCCACTAAAGGTCTATTTATTGCCACTCAATTGCCATTAAAAGGTGCTGAAATTAAATTCAACTTGAGAGTACAAAATACAGTCCTTGTTCTTCTTGAGTTGGTGTGCTTCTTCATGCTTGTCTAAAAGGTGCAAGTTAGCTTTGATGTGCTCTTGAAGGGCTTGAGTTCTAGCTTTTGTAATGGGTCCCTAAAGCTAACCAAAGGAAGCTCTTCAAGTTATCCTCCTTTGCCTTGAGCTTGTGATGGACATCCATTAGGTAGCTTTATGGTTACCTCTGTGTGGAAGGCTTCCTCCAGGCTAGTTTGATTGGCCACCAGGGTTGTGTAATGCCTGTACCTGGGTCCCTTTGGGAAAGGCTAGCGCTTGTCCAGCTTGTGTCATTTGTCTGACTTATGTGAGTCAGTTTTGGTACCTCCTTCTTTTGTCCGACTTGTTGTACCTTGTTTCTGATCCTTGACATCTCCTCCATCTACATGTAGCCTTTGGCTAGTTCGCGCAACTTGTCCATGCTACAAGGAGGATTTTTGCATAGACTATCCGCAAACTTACTAGGTTGTAAGGCTAGATGTAACGACCTGCCACGTCGCTATTGTATCACTAACTCTTAACCACAACATTAACGTAATTTTTTTTAAAAGAACACCCCTTTTATAGGTCAATGAAAACTGTGGTAAATTTTCTCACAATCACATGACGATTACAAACATAAATAAGGCACGTATGAAACATTCCAATAGCATACATATATCTGCATATACGAATCATGTTTTAATTGTAAGTACAATTATCCCTATTTAAAACGCTCAAGTGTTTTACAAAAGAAGTAAGGAATTAAACATCAGGGTGCGACTAGCAAAAAAGATGTATGACTATCAAAACTAGGGGTGCGATTAGCAAAACATAACCCCTGCCCGGGATCCGTCACATCGTCATCCCGGCAGCTCGGCGATTCCAACTAAACAATTTTCATCTTCCTGCATCACCTACTGCAATCTATCTGCTCATAGGAACCGGGTTTGCGATCACCACAGGTACCAGACCACATGGCACAACAAAGCAAGGGTGAGTTCATCATATAAAATAACAGACAAGAGATACTATCAGTCAAAGAAAAACAATCCAAGCGTCATAGCAACACCATAAGTCTAGATATGTCAACACGCGACCAACATAAACAAACATCCAAGAACATTCAACAAAGTCGACTTAAAAATGTCTAGCATGATGCATGCTCCTGCCTCGACTCTCAACATGCAATGTGGTACCATCCCACAAAAAGGCCAAATCCATGGTCCAAATGATAGTTGTAGTTGACATCGGGATCACTCTGTCGTGCACAGGACTCACCCCCCCGTGGTGATCAGCCAAACGGGTGTCATAAGGATCTTCCTACAGACGTGGCCCCCCAGTACTTCTCGTACTATTACAGTCAATCATCCTATTTCCATCATGCAAATGAAGTATGTATCTCATGGGCGCCATCAACGTATGGCCCGACACAGGAACTTCTCGCCCTGGCTAGATCTCCATACCCTCCAATGTTACATAGACGCTGCCCCAAATGAGGGCCGCCCAACATGGGCTCACAAACAAGTATGTCTCTCATGGGCACCATCAACGTATGGCCCAGCACAAGAACTTCTCACCCTGGCTAGGATCTTCATACCCTCCTATGTTACATACATACTTCCCCAAACGAGGGCTACCCCAACACGGGCTTACTAATGCACTAACCGTGGTCCTTGCAAGGTTCACTACTCGGTCCCGGCATCTAATGTATTTATACTTAGCCTCTCACCATGGCTCTACCAAGGTACAAAATGTCTCAAGCCATCACATAGGCTGACTTCAACATAATTCACATACGTATACAACTCGGCTAACCCATCTCGGTAGCCGACATCACAAGCACATACATATGCAACTCGGCCAACCCATCCCGGCAGCCGACATCACAAGCACATACATATACAACTCGGCCAACCGATCTCGGCACTCAGTACCTTCACGAACACTTCTACAAGGTGCTTGGGAGCTTTTCAGCATCAAAATGCCAACTCCACACACATGCACAGAGTGTTCTTACAACATCAACACCCGATTTCCAGAAACCCCACGCCAGAACATCATTAACATCAACACAAAAACCAACCACGAACACAGGGCGTAACCCATTCCATTCTATAAAATGAACATAGCTTACTGGAAAACAACACACACATGGGACATGCAACCATCGTCGTGGTCAAACTCTCTGGTCCCCAATCATGCTACCTGAAACTGTTATTAGACATGATAAGCTCCCCTTACCTGACCAGGGGTTCGTTCACGAGTTTGACGATGGTCTGTCCTAAGCTTTCGTTCCGACAATGAGGTTCTTCTTCGACGTTGGGATTTCGTAGCAGCGACGGTGACTCTCGTAGGTTGAAGGTAACACAGAAAGGTTGAGGGAAAGGGATTTCTGGGCGTGAGCTTTAGAGAGAGGACGGAGAAAAGTAAGAGGAAAATGCAAAGAAGAGAGAGATGAATACGCTTCCATTGCATACTTTTGCTCTTAAGTACTCAGCTGACAGGACATGTCCACCATGCGTGTACGGGAAGCAACCACAGCCAATCAAAGTTGACTTAACACATCCATCATCAAACACGCATACGAAGGCAAATTAGTAACAAACAACACTTATCAAAAATAAATTGAGTGATCAAGCAACATAATTACACACATAAACATCTAGATTAACGACTTATAACCCAGGGCATTACAACTCTCCCACCTTTTTAGGAATTTCATCCTCGAAATTACCCGGTGTAAACAAAGCTGGGTAGGCTTCCGCATCTGGCTTTCAAGTTCCCATGTCGCATCTTCTCCAAATATACCTCCCCAGATTACCTTGACCAGGGGAATTTCTTTTCCTCTTAGATGCTTCGTCCGTCGATCCTCAATCCTCAAAGGTAGTGTTTCATACGTCAGGTTTTCCTTTACTTGGACATCATCCAATCCGACCACATGAGAAGGATCATGAATGTACTTACGAAGTTGGGACACATGGAATACATTATGGAGATTGGAAAAGGACGGGGGGCAAGGCAATTCGGTAGGCGACGGGGCCGACTCTATTTAAAATTTGGAAATGACCAACAAACCGGGGTGTGAGTTTCCGGGATTTCAATGCTCGACCAACCTCGAACTCTAGGTCATTCCTCCTTCTGTCATGATAGCTTTTTTGCCTACTCTAGGCCGTCCTCATCCTATCCTGGATTAACTGACCTTCTTGGTCATTTGTTGTACCACCTTGGGCCTTAACATAAGGCCCTTGCCAGGTTCCAACCAACATAAGGGTGTCCTACACCTCCTACCATACAGGGCCTCGTAGGGAGCCATACCAATGGTAGAGTGAAAACTGTTGTTGTAGGTGAACTTTATCAGTGGTAAGAAGCTATCCTAGCTACCCCCTTGTTCTAAAACACACACCCTCAAAAGGTCTTCTAGAGACTAAATGGTTCGTTCAGTCTGTCCGTCAGTCTGAGGGTGATAGGCCAAACTCAGTCAAAGCCGGGTTCCTAAGGCCTCGTTCAAACTCTCCCAAAATCTAGAAGTGAACCTCGGATCCTAGTCAGATACTATGCTAGAGGGCACACCGTGCAACCGGATGATCTCGTTAATGTACAAGGAGGTCAACTTATCTAAGGAAAACTGGATGTTGATGGGGATAAAGTGAGCAGACTTAGTCAATCTGTCAACAATAACCCAAATAGAATCTAACCCAGCTCGAGTTCTAGGCAGACCCACAACAAAATCCATGGAGATACTATCCCACTTCCACTGGGGTATCTCCAAGGGTTGTAACTTACCTGACGGTCTCTGGTGTTCCACCTTAGCTTTCTGATAGACCAACCACGCATATACAAACTCACTAATATCCCTCCTCATGTTCGGCCACCAAAACATAGTCTTCAGGTCTTGGTACATCTTGGTGGCACCGAGATGGATACTTAGGTTACTTGTTGCGAAATCGGCAAGTGTACCGTTCGTTTCAAGTAATAAAGTGAGTAAGTAAAGTATCGTCTCCACAGGGATTGAATGCAATTTTATCGTAACTTAACGTCTTAGAAATTGGAAGACAAATAATAAATAGAGAGAGTTGGTTGAGTTTGTGTGATTACGTAACTGAAATTAAATAACAAAAAATTAACGAGAACGTAAACTAAACTTAATTCGATTGTTATGCAGTGATGAGAAACAATTGTGGTTAAAGCGCATTCCCCTATGATCCCTACCTTCTATGCTTAGATTGATTATTAACTTGAATTATTTCTAATTGCTCAGCTGATGTATTCTCACGTAATTAGCTAAATCCTAATCCCTTAGCAGTTTAACCCTTTAGTGAAATTAGAAACCCTAATCCCTTAGTGATTCCCTCTTAAACCAAGCATTCAGCAGATACATCCTGAATTTGCTGCAACTACACATTCCTATCCCTAGGTAATGTATAAATTGTCATTTTACTCAATTCAGAAACTAGAATCCCAATATCCCTATTGTGAATCCTAACCCTAAGCATCTTAATAGAATGGTCAGTCCCAATTAAGAACAATACATGAAGAACAGAATAAAACAACGCAATTATGATAATTCTCATTTAAACCAATCAAGACATAGAGGAGTTCACATACGTTCTTCCTCTAACCACAATACAAGAACTTAGCCAAGCATGCTCAGAACTAACATTAATCTCACAACTAGCATGTTCCTAGAAAGGAATTACCAGAGGAAAAGAAGAAATTACAAGCAAAGTTGCTATTCTGCAGCAACCCTAATGAATCCAATCTTCTCTAAGGTTTCTTCAATGTCTTCTTCTGCAAAAAGTCTTCCAAGAGTCCAGAAGAAGGTCCTTCTCTGTGTCCCAGAGGTCCTCTTTTATCACCCATACGTTCTAGATTTAATTTAGGTAACAAGGAACTGTTCCCCAAGCTAAATCAGTATCAAATCTTTTAAATCAGGCAATATCGTGCTTGTGGCGCGACTAGCACTGAGTCCCACGCTGATCGTGTGGGATGCTCGAATTGATTAAGCTATTCTGGAACTCTGGCGCTAACCGCGTGGTGTCCCACGCTGATCGCGTGGGATATACGAACTGAAGGCTTGTTTTTTGATATCTTGGCGCTACTCGCGTGGAATGTGGCACTGATGGCGCAGCTTGTTCGAGCTGAGGAGTTAACCTTTGGTAGTCCCACGCTACTCGTGTGGATGGCCATGCTGATAGCGTGGCTTATTTGAGTTGGAAGGTTGGTTTTAAGCATTTGGCGCGATTGGCGCGATGGGTGGCGCTACTAGCGCGGGGTCTTCAAACTGAGTATTTGATCTTGACACTCTGACGCTGATCGCGTGGGAATTGGCGCGATTCGCGCGAATTAGTCGAGAGCTCTTGGTTGCTCTTTTTTGCTTCTTTTCCTATCTTGATGGTTCCTAATTAACAAAACAAATAAGAAATTAAAGTAATATGCAATTAAGTAATAAACTTACCTAATCCTAATTTATATATCTAATTATTAAACAAAATATTAATTAATTACTCCTAAAAACTAATGTATGCTGGAAGCATATCTAATAATTCCCAGATTTATATATTGTTGTCCTCAGCAATAAACATAATTTTAAATGGAAAGCAAGGCTCAACAATCCAGCACAAATTCACATTTAACACTCTTAGAATCACAATGCTGAGTATAATCAATTTCCAATCAAGGTTTCAATAACACTTTCAATTCCATCAACTGCAAGAGTTTCGCTTGAGTCTTCCTTACCAAGACGTAAGAGTGTATAAGGGTTATTATACTCACTCAATCCAACACAGTGATAGCACTACCATAAGCTTGATCATATCCTCAAGTTCCTAAAAATAAGAAACATAAATGCATGCACAACTGATCAAAAGGTCTTTATAAGGTTGTAATTTGGCCTGGTTTAAAGGTAGGAAAGTTTTGGATAGTGGCTAAAATTGAGATTGGATTTTGTTAGAATTAGTCAAGTCCACTTAGCCAGTTTATCCCTCTTTATTCTCTGATTTTTCCTCTATTAAACACTGTAATAGAGAGAGTAAGATAGTAAGAAAATATATTTAGATCCACCAGCTGGTATTTCAGACTCGTTATTTCCCTTACTGGATAGCTGGTATTTCAGACTTGTTATTTCCCAACTGGATTCTTCACTAGATCTGGTTTTTGCCAGATCTGTTATGTTGGCATTTCATTCTCAAACCAGAATTGTCTTCTTGGGTAACTTTGTCTTTCCTCTTACCTTTTTTTTCTTTTCCTATTCCCCAATATTCAATGGTCTTGGTTCTAATTCTTTCTTCCTCCAATCTCAAGTAGGGTAGTCAAGATATATGTTTCAAATGTCAGGTATATGAAGAAAAAGGTTTAAGCTCAAAAGGGGTGACAATGGAAAATTGAAGGTGAGTCAATTTGGCCCTAGCTTAAAAGAATAAATTGCCTTAATCATATCAGAATATACACGCATCCAGAGAAACAAATCAAGTTCTAGAGTACTTACCAAAGTGAGGCCTCTCTGAAAGAATTTAGTACTGTATGACTCAATCCTCACAGGTTATGGACTCAAGTTAGCCTCTGTTAACTTCATATCAAGCATCATTTCACTTTCAACATGGACATCAATATACCAACAATCACAATTCAATCATGATTCATGCAACCCATGCCATATTTCATCTCACTCAAGCTTCCTAACAGAGATTTCTCATTCATCACTGATTTCGACAATTCTAATTCTGAGATGCATAAGATATACTTCTGACACTTTATTCAAACATAAGACTAAAACTTAACAACTAAAACAAAATTTTCTGTCAGACATCCTTTGTCTCTTGAATGCGATTCTTCAAATAATGCGTGTGCGCACCCATTCCCAGATTTAGAAAATTGTTGTCCCCAGCAACAACTAACAAGGATTATGTGCTACTAGAACTTTTCGTCACGCGTGCATTATTTGAGAAATTACAACCAAACGAAACATTAATCCAATCAGACTGCAATCATAATCAAATTATTCATGTAACAATTATTAGGAATTCATCAAGTATTTAAATGTGTACTGTAGTAATGTAAATGTAAATGTACGGAAAACTAAAGACAGAAAAAGAAAATCAAAACAATAAAACAAAAAATAATCATGTAAATCACTCATCGCCCTCTATCATCTCGTCCTCAGCAGCCTGAGATGGACCAGGGTGGTCCGCTACTAGCTCTGCAGGGCTGGAGGGTCCTGGAGGAGTCTAAGCTACTGGTGGTGGTGATCTGGGACCCACTGGTGGCTGGGAAGATGAAGGTGTGCGCAAGTCTGAAGGCCGGTATGCAGTGAAATCGATACCCCGCTCTCTCGCTAGGTCCTCGAGGAGCCTGAGCTGATACTCCTGAAGCCTGGTCTGATATGCCTGCTCTCTCTGAATGAGCAGGTAGCTGGGAGAGTCCTCGTAGACCAGCTCATGTCGGGGTGGCCTCTGGGTAGAAGAAGAAGAAGGAGGAGTAGGTTGTGCTAGAGGTGAGGGTGGAGCTGGAGCTGGTGGCAGAGGCTGCTCATGAACTGATGCTCCACGAGGACTGCAAGCTGCGAGTTCCTCTGGAGATAGCTTCGATGCCCTGATCAACTGCTCCTCTACAGTGCTCTCCATCACTTCAGTATATGTCGTGTGAGTCATGACGGAGGCGATCCAGACGTCCATCGGCTCGTCATCTGGAATCTCCACACCAGCTCGACGGCACAAATGTAGGATAAGCGAAGAATGAGCCAACCAGGATTTGTTGCTGGCGTCCTAGATCATATGCAGGATCCTGCTGGACAAAGGATAAGAGATAAAGAGGTTACCTTCACCTCGTAAAGTATACAAGAGGACGGCTCGCTCTAGGTTCACATCAGTCATGTTAGTAGATGGAATAACTGTGTGGTTCACGAACTGATGCCAAAATGTTGCATTGCCCACCAAATCGTGCTTCCTCAGCATCTCTCGATCAACGTTTGCCAAGAACTCCTTCAGAATGGAGCTGGAGCTCGACTCGGGAAAGCTGACTAATCTCTGCCACTGCCTCCTAGTAATCACCTCAAGAATAGGGGAGTTCTTCGGTAGGGACTCCCATAAAATCTTCTTCTCTGGTATAATCTTCTTGGGTAGATACCAAGAATCAAATCTCTCCTGACACTCGGCAAAGCGGAAACGGGCTTCGTCAAACTCAGAAACTCGAGCTCGTTTACTGCCAAATGTAGTAGTGCTCTTCTTCTTCCCTTTCGCAATCTGTTTACCCTGAAACTCAAAAATATCCAATACAAAATATGATTCAGCTGAATTTTACATACAAACAGATATAATTACCAAAACAACAATTCCCATATTTAATTTTAGACAATACTGTCATATAAACGCAATTAGTTAAAAAAATGATTCCCAGATTT
>QARZ01039264.1:7581-17978 GCA_013407115.1 Glycine latifolia
CCGTCACCGTGCATGTGAATCAACCCTGTGTAACCCGAAATGGGATTGTTTGCTTAGAATTTGACTTCATTGGTTACTATGCCTGTGAATTGGACCTGTTTAACCCGATAAATAATTGTTGTACAAATTATGGCTAGGACTAGAGGAGGAATGCAACGGCCTCTTGGTGGAGCTCCAGAGCAGCAAAGGCCTATAGCATTCGCTCGTCGACAGAGGGCGGGTGTTAGTGTTCCTGAGGATCCTCCAGTAGAGGAACCACATATTCATACTGATGTACCTGCGAATGATGATGTAGGTACGTCAGGTTTTCTAGGAGGTCCAGAAGACTGTTCAGTTTTGACTGGATATGCCGACCATATGGCTGCTAAAGTATGGTCAGGAGAGGTATTTATAAGACGATGACATGTTCTTCAGGATTATATGTTTGTTTCTGAGACATTGTAAACACGTGTTCACGTATTTATTGCAGGAACGTGCAGAGCTCAAGTTGGCTTTCCATGGACGTAAGGTTACTAAATTTGGGAAACCAGCTCCTGAGATTGAAGGGTTAGTGGCTGCTACTGGCCTTAGTCCCCTGATACGGTGCTCAGTGGACACTGGAGATCGAGGATTGTTGTCTGCATTTGTAGAGAGATGGCACGCCGAGACATCCAGTTTCCACCTCCCTATTGGCAAGATGACTATTACGCTAGATGACGTCGCCTCCCTACTGCATATCCCTGTCATGGGAGTGTTCCATTCGTATGAGCAGATAGATGTCGGACATGCTATTACTCTGTTGGTGGAGCTCCTGGAGGTCACTGTAGATGAAGCTGAAGACGAGACGACCCAGTGCCACGGGCTTATGTTCAATTGTCATGGCTTCGAGAGCAGTACTACAGATTTTGTGACTCTAGGCAGTGGATACTAGCAGTCAGGGCCTACCTGTTGCATATTGTTGGTTGCACTTTGTTTGCCAACAAGAGTGCGACACATATAGGCGTGCAGTTCTTAGAGCCTTTTCGCGACATCGACGAAGCTACCGGATTTGCTTGGGGAGCTAGTGTTTTGGTGCATATGTATGAGAATTTGAGTTATGCATCAAAGCACCACGGAAAGCATGTTGCTGGATACATTACTATATTACAGGCAATCTTGTGTCTCTGTGTGTGCATGTGGGTTTCTTATGTTTTGAATTATTTCTGACTTTCATCATTCCCATTTGTAATGCTGGGTATATGAGCATTTTCCCACTGTTGTGGACGGGGGTGCTCTAAATGCATATGAAGAGACGCAACCGCGTGCCTGTCACTGGAAGAGTGCGAAGGCGTTACTGTTGGCGACTTACCGTGCCCGTATAGAGAGGTTGAGACCTGATGACATCTGCTGGACACCATATGCGGAGCACCGACTCCTTAGGAATTTTGAGCCGATTAGCTTATTTTCCGATTTCATTAGATGGGGTCTTCACATCGTTAGGTACCTTCCAGATAGGGTCGTCAGGCAGTTCGGTTAGATTCAGCAGATACCAAAGCTGCCTATGTCGGAAGTCACCTCCACTGATGATGTTGACGAGCGATGGAACCACTTCTTAGAATACCTTATACCGACCGGTGACTTGGTACATTATCCAAGTCACTGTGTTGCTGGATACATTAAGTGGTTCTATCGGATCTCACATCCATTTATGACTCCGGCACACCATGCATAGGCCCATTCACATGCTTTGTCATCGCCCATGATTGATCGAGTCCCCCCCTGCACCAGATGTTCATCCCCCTCACCCAGATGTGGGTCCCCATGCATCAGATGTCAGTATGGAAGACCAGTCGCCAGCACATGCAGTGGTAAAAATATTACAACTTGTTTATCCATTGTGTTATAAGATTTCATTACATTGTGTAATGCATGTTGTTGTTTTGTTGTAATTTCAGTCTGTTTGCCAACGGCTGGCTGAGGGCTTGCAAGCCTTCATCGATGATGGCATCGTTACAGAGGGAACCGATGCATACGATAGGACACATCAGATGTTGCATCTCGCCCGTAGTGTCAGGGACTACGGCATTGTATATACTCATAGAAGACAGCATAGAGATGCACAGCGAAGGCGCCTTTGAGTAGTCCGTCACTGTTTCATGTACTGATGACCACATTTATGTTCGACATAGTTGGTTTATGTTTTGTTTTTTTTCTTATGTCGGGCAAACTTAGTTGGTTATACCTATATATTGACACAGTTATGCAAAATAAAAGTTTATTCATTGTTAAAATATTTCTACACATCTCGTAAGTCAACATGTTCAGTGCGAAACCGCATACATCTAGCATACATTTGCATTCTACTCATGTAATTAGTAGGCCAGGCTTGTGCTTCGCTGGTACAGTGAGCATCCCAATTGAACGCAGTCAACGGCAAAGGACAATTCTCCTTTAAGACAACCTGTTTCAAATAATAACATTACACAATCATGACTTTGACAGATTTAGGTAGTTCCATTAAATTAACAAATTAATGATATACCTGCACAAAGTGATTACCAAAAACATGACCAATACACAGAATCCGATGAACTTGAGGATCTTTAGGGGGTTGGCTGCTTAATGGAAAAAACGTCATACTTTGTTGAAGTCAAAGAGATACTACAATGACGTTATATCTTGATGCAATTATATGCCCCATTTCCGTAATATCCATCCATTTATCGACAGTAACCTGTAAAAAAACGGTTACTTTGCAAATATATTTAATGTGCACGATTTGCCTTGTTATTAAATTCATATAATGATTAAACCACACAAACTTTTACCTTGGATAATCCATCAACCAGTAGGGACCGTTTTAAGGTTTCAAATCTATGTATCCCACCAAACAAGGGTATATATCCATCAGTCCATTCTCCAAGTTCTTTGAGCAAATGATTACGTACCAAAGACCAAGATTCTTCACCATAACCTAATAAGGCAGCAATTACGCGATATCCACAATTACCATCTGCTTTGACATCGGTGATATTCAAGATGAACTTCTGCATAAATGGGTGAAATTGATCTAGCATTGGCACCATCCCGCGTTGCATGACAACATCACATGAGGAAATGGACTGTTTTGGAGTGGAGCAACTATTTTGCACTGAATGAAACTCGTCTACATACTCAAAGTAAGATCGGTCCCTTCTTGTTGACCTTTCGTGCTTTGTCATCTTCTTCTTGGGAGCACCTTTAATTTTGACCTTATCAGGGGGAGGGCACATGAAATTACTATTAGGGTATGCGATTTCTTTAAGCTTACTCTTCAGAGTCATTTTGCCACACAAACCAAGCTTTTCAAAACGGTTGGATATGGCTTCAATCTCTTCAGTTATGGTAACTTCAAATTCATGCATACCTTGACTTGCAAAGTTTAATCTCCGCCAAAAAAAATGAACGGTGTTAATCGGAATGCTCTGAAGCACAAACTTAGCTAGCTCACATGCACACGGCAAAATGTAAGCTATTCTCAAAACACATCCACAATGCTTCGGGTTTTTTCCTGCATAATGAACTCGCTCATACTCAGAAGTATTATGGTTTAACGCAACCTTGGACACCATGCCAACAAGTCTGTTGTACGCAGTAACTTTAAAGGCATGCCCTACAACATGTGTGCTTTGCTCCAAAGAAGCCTTGATTTCAGTATGTTGCAAGGTGATCATGTTGTTCATGGCATCCCAAAAAGTGCACAAGTCTCCAATACTATTCTGCAATACGCGCTTTAAGGTCGAATGTGCAGACTCCACCCTGCAGTGTATCATATCATCAAGGATAAAATAATACAATAAACTTATACAAATGTCAATGTAAGCAATGTCAAATAAAAAACTTACCTGTTTGTTGTTGTATTTCCAAAATGCATCACTTTGTTTGTTCATGCTGTCACAAATTTTTCTTTGTGGGGATTCAACCAAGTGTCCTTAATGTAATCAACAAACGTAGGCCACGGTGCACATGCAACATCAAACTTCATAAGATATTCATCATATTGCTTTTCAGTAGCACAGTCAACAAGACTTCCCCATGCTTGCATGACATGATCCCATGCATGACTCTGCCTAACATAAGTTTTACATTTTGCCTTCACATTCTTGTTAATGTGAAACCGACACAATAAATTAGTTAAATCGGGAAAAACAGTTTTCACAGCAGTCATCAATGTTGAATCTCTATCAGTAACAATAACCTGTGAGAAGAATTCACTTTTCAAAAAAATCCTTCTAAAGTATTCAAGGGCCCGGACTACATTGTTGATGCGTTTAGCCTCTAAATAAGCAAATGCAGCTGAAAATGTCATCCCAATTGGTGTGACACCAACAA
Source organism: Glycine latifolia (assembly GCA_013407115.1). Lineage (NCBI taxonomy): Eukaryota > Viridiplantae > Streptophyta > Magnoliopsida > Fabales > Fabaceae > Glycine > Glycine latifolia. Next base: position 11,911 of record QARZ01039264.1, read on the forward strand.
TGTTAAGCAAAGGAAGTCTGTACCTGTTTGTTTTGTAGGTACTATCTATGAGGAACACCATATGATATGCATTACTCAGCTGTACCGCATCTGGATGTGCCCAAAACAAGTCACGTACAACATTTTCATCCTTCACTCGATGCCAATGAATATGCATGTCGCGTTCAAGAAGTTTCATTAGCTGTTGCATTTCAGTATTATCGCCTCTTGTACGTGTCCGGTATGCATATCTTGCATTGTAAACTTGCTTCGAACTTGTTACATTATCGGCATTGTGCTCCTTCATAGTTAACAGAATATTTCTTGGTTTAACCATGGACCTTGTCATATCAGCAACAATCACTTTTTCCTCCTCAGTTATTCGACCAACATATGGGTGTCCACAAAATGACTTGGCCAAAACATGATTATGATTGTCACATATTAGGTTCACCATCCACCCTTGTCCTCCCGGGGTTGGTTTACCCCGTAGCTTAAAAGGACAATCACATTTTCTGGTGCTAGTGACTGAAGGTGTGAAACCTTTTTTCCATGCTCTATATTTTCCACTCCTTTCACAACCAATTAACACAAATGACGTTCTTCCTACTTTTACAGTTTTTGTGTCACTCCTCGTTATAACCGCTACAAAACCATTCTGAAATGCAACCGTACGAGCCCATTTCAATATCGCATCACGCGATTCAAACACCTACACAAATGGATAATTCATATTTAATATGCTAAATACAATCATATAACAACTTTAAATACATTCAAATTCACATTATTACCTCATTTGTTTGGAACGCTGCAGAACAATCAATTAAACAAGGATTATCCTCAAACGCATCGGGGTCTACACCATTGTCTTGATTACATTCAAACGCATTAGCGTCTGCTCCAATGTCTTCATCCATATTAACTTCTTCTGACATTATACTGTCATACATCCAGTCATCGTTGTCCATCCTAACAAATAACAATTTAATTTAGCATAAAAAGCTCCATGTAAAAGCTAACACCAATACACACGAAAAAAATATACAGGACGCATGCCTGACACACATACAATGACATTGACAACACTATGACGAATGTTATAAAATAACTTTGTGGTCCTTTAATCGGTGGTCAACAATTTTTACAGATTTAATCAACGTTGGATAAAAGACAAAAATCATGAACCATACGGATAAAAGACAAAAATAATAATGACATGTCTCAATCAACGTTGGATACAAAAGAAGGTTGTATCACAAACAAAACCACACAACTATCAAAATAAACTTAATTTTATTCAAAAACATATTTGCAACAACTTCACAAATTCTAAAAAGGCAAAAAATCAGCAATCAGTAACCATACGGATTAGCCAATCCGTATGCCTCATACAGATTACTCAATCCGTATGAGTCATACGGATTGGCCAATCCGTGTAATCCATACGGATTACCGAATCCATACGCAACAAATTTCACCACTAACCTCTGCACTGTGACAACACACACTGGCCTCCGACAGCCACCCACATGTCCGACGAAATAGACGAAATGCCATCAATAATCACCAACCAAAATGACACCAACACCTCAGGCGATCCAAATCAGCAACAAAAAACATAACGGAATGCTTTGGAAACTCAAGTACACACGTGATATATCTTAGCTGGCCTCAGGGGTACTTTTGGATTTTTAAAAAAAATAATGGTATAGTAGAAATATTAAATGGTGTAAGAAGAAACACTCTTCAAATTATTGTGTTGGCCCGTTAGCGTTGGTGTCAAGACCGAGGCAACATAGAGGATGTTATTTTAAAACCATTGCTTGTAGTATTAATTAGTTTTAGAACAAAAAATGTAGACCAACAATGTAAAAACCTAAAATTCTATAAAGTGGATTTTATGTTGACTTGACAATTAGACGTGGGTTTTGGGTGATAATTGATAATCATGGTATAAGTATACTATAAAATAATATATTTAATAATTTAAATCAGCATGGATGCGAATATATTACAAAAAATTGCGACAAAATAAATTAGAACTTTTTAGTTCACATATTTTTCTAGCTTGTATTTTTATCTTTTAGATGTCACTGACATCAAATCTTACCTTGCAATTTGTCCCCAAAAGTCAATGGTTGATGTGTGCAAAACGCCAAAATTGACGTGGTTAAATTTTAAGAAAAATGTGTGGATAGCGATTGAGACAGGAGTAACCTAAAATCTAGCTAGCCTGCTAGCTAGTGATCGAGCCATGACCTAGTAGCCATTCATTCTCTGATGTGTGTCTGCACTCTAGACACCACCACCAATGTTAAATTACAGCCGCAATCATATTTCAGCACCTAACAGTACGTAGTCTCAATATTCAACCTAATCGATGTTCTTATTTTTTTATATATATTTGTGGCTCGCAATTAAATAGACAGAGATGTCGAAGATAGATCTCTAGTTAACTGTTTTAATCCAACTCTTACTACATATTAATGAGGCCCACATAGAAAAAAAAAAGGTCATCTATAAACGTGGGTACGTAAGTGGAATATTATGATTTATGACAAAGGATTACATAATAATTTTATTTTGTAGCGTTAGGTGGCATTTATTTTTAGCATATTGTTAAAGTAATAATTGAATTAATATGCATGATAACCTCTTTAAGCTTATCAAGGAATTTTTAATATAGGAAGACTCTTACACAGCTTTTGCTGGCCTCCGATAGTTGAATTTCAGGACAGTATGTTCCTTCATTGATTCGCTTGCATGCCGTGTAAAGTGTTGATGTGGATAAGATTTTCTTTCTTTCTTTTCTTAATTAACTTTATTTTATCGTCGTCGTCACACCCCCTTTTTCTTCGGGGGTTTTGCATGCACTCTTCATTCTTTAATAAAGATTTGCATCAGCAGCAGATCAGCATGTTTGATATATAACAAAAGGAAAAAATGCTTTTCGAATTGATAGTTTTATTTAGCCTCGTTACCCTAACGTTAACAATGCGCAATTGGTTTAATTTATCTATGAATATGAATGTTTGATCTTGTTGGAATGGGGATAGGGACGATGATGCGGTGAAGAACGATGTATGTGACGATTTAAATATGAAAAGGTTTCTATTGCGTAGTATTGAATAAAAAAAGGAAGGAATTAAAAAACACGTTAGATAAAACAACGTACAAGATGAAAAGCACGGCCAAAGGAAGGAAAATGAAAAAGGTGAAAAAGCAAAATTGGAGGATATGGAAAAAGTTTGGATTGTTTCTTTTTTATATTAACTTGTGAAAATTAATAATTAAAAATATCATTGATTCTTCTTTAAAGTGGCTTTCATCTGATTATCCTCTTTGCACGAATTTATTCATAAACGTTTTTACTTCCTTTACTCAAATCCATGATTATTCAGTTTCAATTCTAGACTCCAGCATATATTTACTCTAATGTCTGAAGTTTTTCAAATTTTAATATTTAGAAATTCAGTAAAGTAAATTTCCATGGGTGATCAGTTAAGGCAAGTTCAAATTGAAACTTCTAACAGCAGTAAAAAAAAATTTAACTGCTAATTGTAGTCATCATTTCTACCGCTTTAAATTTTAGTTCAATTTTATGCATTGTTTGGCTAAAAATTTACACTAACCAAAAATCACCTTTAAAATAATTATTACAAATTTAAAGTAAAAAAAATCTTACCATACTAATAATTTGTAATTAGATCATGTAATAAAATGTATCTACACTGTCAATCTATAGTCTAATATTTAAAAAAAAAAAAACATATATGACACGTGATTTAATATGCACTATGTAAAATGCATCTACACTGTCAATATATTTTAATATGTAAAGATATATTTTTTAAAAAATTTATGTATTTACTTATTATTAATATGTAAATCATATATTTGTAATTAAAACTGATTTTCTTAATAACTTCAAATGATTAATTTTTACAATGTAATATCACTTGTAATCTTAAATTTGATCAATATGGCTTTTAATTAGAATTCATTGGACTTGTTTATACATCTAACTATTATCTTTTAACTAATTACTTTGATACTTAAGTAAATCTAGTAATATATGAATGTGTGCTTTGATAATTATATAAGTACTTTGATTATAACATGTTATTCTGATTAGTAATGGGCTCAAATATTGTAAGGAACTACTTTGATATTATTTTTACATTTTTAAGTGTATATATGAGAAGAAAAATAAGAAAAGAGAAATTAAAGAAAAGAAAGATGAAATTTAAAAAAGTATTTAAGAAAAAAGATTAAAAAAAAAGTAAAATATGATTTATCTTGAAAATTTAAGAAATATTGATAATACAATTAAAACTGCGTCAACTTACCAAATAACAAAGTCAAAACCCTCATTTGACATAGTAAAGAACAGCTAAACAAATCCTTTTTTATATATAATTTTACATAGTTAAAATCTTTTTATATATATTTCTTATCTCCATATCTATTCTGTTGTGTACCTTATCTCACCTGCACTCTCTATATTACAAGTACAATTGGTTGTTGGTTTAAATATATTTTTCTTATCTCTATATAATTCTTATCTCTATGTAAGTTTGTAACTTTTTAATTTTGGTTTCTCTAAGTTTTTTTTTTCATTTTTAGTTATGTAAATTTGTAATTTTTCAATTTTAATCCTACAACTTATTTTGTTATTTTTATTTTCTATAAGTTCACATTTTTAATTTTGGTCTCTTTAAGTTTATGTGTTTCTAATTTTAATCATTATAAACATAAATTTACAAGACTAAAAATAATTAAATTGAAATTCTAAAGAGATTAAAATTAAAAACTACAAACTTACATGATTTTAAAATGAACAAAATATTATAACTTTACAAGAATAAAAATTAAAAAAAAATATAAATTTACAGAAACTAAAAGTAAAAAACTTACATAAACTAAAATTAAAAAAAAATATAATTTACTAGAAACAAAAAACATAAAATACTAATTTACTAGAGAAAAAAAACATATTTAAGTCTTTCTTGTTTTAATAATATACACCAAGTTGCATGCACGATAGGGCGATTTGCATTGTTGAAGCTTCTTTTTGGTTTTAGGTTTGATTAATAATCTTCGTGATCGATCACATACAAATTATTTGAGAAACTCTGGAACGATAGAAATTGTGTCTGAGAAACTTTGGAACTGTTAATAAGTAAAATATATCTTGTTCTGTGATGTGGAAATTGAGGGAAGGAAGAATGATTTTAGGCAGTGACAGGGACATTGATTTGTTACAAAGAATGAAGATAAGAAAACGTTGAAGGAAAGAAGTCACAGTGACAGCGCTAGACTAAGAACTTCTAGAAAATGGATGAGAGGATTGTCATCAACCACCATGAAATATTTTTTAACTAGAATGAGGTTGGGGTTTATCCACGTCAAATGTTGAAATGGCCAACTGCTGGGGCAAATTTGTGGGCTGATTGGGTTAATTGTGCTAATGCTAAGTGAATTCTGTTAAAGGGTGTTGCTAATGGCCCTACCGGAATTGCTAATGACACTACTCACGTGGGTATCTTTTAACAATATTCTGAAATTAGTACTTTGGACGGAAATATAATAAAATTGTGTTTTCGTTGTTTATATGGGAGTGGGAAAAAATAACAATAAAAATATGATTTTGTTATATAAGTAAACAACAGAATCGTATTTCTATTGCACACAGAGAATGAAAAAATTAAAGCAATGAACATACGATTCCATTATTGTATTGTACAATCACTACTCCAAAAGATACATTTTACGACAGGGATCCAATGACGGTTTTACAAAAATTGTCGTAGTTAAAGAGCTGATGGCATTTTTGTAATTATTGGTGGCATTTTTGTAAATATCGGTGGCATTCTAACTAGGGTTTTCTATGAAATGACATCGAAATCCAATTTCAAATACGGTCTTTAGAGGAATTGTCCTTGTTGAAATGGAAAAGTCTTTGAAATTGAATTCTTTTTCAGAAAACGTACCCGCTCCCTCACTCGTACCCTAGCCCCCTCTCGGTCTCTTTGCGGCTTCTCTCTCTCTCTCTCAATTCGTGCCAAAGGTTGTGGAAGATCTCG
>QARZ01039265.1:0-13189 GCA_013407115.1 Glycine latifolia
TAACCGATGTTAAAGTGGCGATGTTAAAACCTATTTTTCTAGTAGTGTCTTCATCTTCCGTGATTAGGTTGGTTGTCTCTTCCACCTTTTTCTCAACTCAACATTCTTTTGCAAAATGTCCCACCTTGCCACAATTGTAAAACTTATCGAAGTTGCAATCCTTCGTATAGTGACCATATTTGCCACACTTATAGTACTCAATGTTGGAATAATTCAACCGACCGCCTCTTCCACGATCGCGTCCTCTTCCACGCCAATTTTGTTGGTTTGATTGCTCATTTTCCTCATAATACCCTTCTTGCCCGTGACCTCTACCACCGCAACCATCTCCTCGACTACCACTGTCATGCCCTCTACCTTGAAAGTTTTGAGAATAAAGTACCTTTTCGTCTTTGATTGATGCCTTGGTTTGAAGTGCTTGCTCGAGTGTCTCCTCCTCCTTCTTCTTCTTACGTTGTTCATGTGCCTCGAGAGAACCAACTAGCTCGTCGACCATGAGCTTTGTTAGATCCTCTGACTCTTCTATAGCATATACGACATTCTTGACACTGTCGGTTAACGACCTCAAAATCTTCTCCATATCTCGCACATCGGTTAACGGTTCTCCTTTTCGATTGAGCTGGTTCACCACAGTTTGAACACACGTGATGTAGTCGGAGACCCCTTCCGACTCCTTCATCTTCATGCCTTCCAACTCGCCATGAAGAGTTTGAAGGCGGACTTGTTTAACCCGGTCGGCTCCTTTGTAGACATTCGCTAAAAAATGTCCCACGCTTCTTTTGAAGTTGTCACACTACTAATCTTCTCAGAGCCCGACTCATCAACAGCCGAAACAACATGTACAAAGCCGTCTTATCTTTTGATCGCGTCTCTTTCAACGCCTTGTGTTGAGTCGTTGTATATCCCATGGTAGTTGTTGGTTATTCGAAACCTTCGTGGACCACCTCCCAACCATCTTGAGACCCGAGAAGAGCTTTCATTTGGAAGCTCCAATTTTTGTAGTTCGCCTTCGTTAGTCGGGGTAGTGGCACATTGTTGGTCATACTTGTCATCGGCTCTTGATACCAATTTGTAGAATAGAAAAAATTTATGACGTGAGAGCTTGTGGAGAAAACAACTTCTAGAAAACGCTTTATTCAACTTCTTTTTCTTTTCTCTTTGTCAATCAATACAATGATCTATTTATAGGCTATAATTTGCCCTTCAAGAATTTAAAGGTTTAAATTCTATTAATAGCCATAAACCACAATCAAAACCCATTATAGTCATTCATAGTCATAAACCACAATCAAAACTCATTATACTCATTCATAGCTATTCATCAAAAACAATAATTGCTTACTCTTGACCTTTCATTCTTCTAAAATAAAATTGCTAAATTAATCCCATTAAAATAAATATTTAAGTTTATTCAACAGCATCTCTCTGAATAGCTATGAATGAGTATAATGACTATAATGGGTGTGGTAATAAGAAGTTACACGTGTATAATTAGACATAGCTTTTATAGGAATGTCATCTGGAAAAAGCTCAGTGGCAAGTTTCCAGGGATCTCTTGCATCTGAAGGAGGATTAGAGGGTGGTTTATTTTTAGTTCAGTACCAACTCAATCCCCTTTCAAGTGACTCAAATGCTCTTGGTTCAGAGTCTCGCAAGTTCAAATGCATGACAAGCATTGAACCTCTCCTTTGGCTCATGTTTTCCATTTTATTTTTACCTCATAAAAATGCATTACTTGGTCATACTTTTCCTGATATCAATTTTGCTAATTGATAGTGCCTTACAGTTTTGTACAGCAGGTAGCAGGTTCAGATTTGTCAAAAACACTAAGAGATTCAGGTTAATGCACTTTCATTATCAAAAATAATATCATTGATTGTATTTATTGGACAACGGCCAAAAGATGGCTTATTGTTCTCCTGCTTCTCATACTAGCCCTGTCTTGACTTTTTGTAATTCACCTGCTATATATATATATAAATGTTGGGGTGTGAGTTAAGTTACCATATTAGTAATGTTAGTGTTCTTCATTGGTTTGCCTAGAAGAAACTTGACAGGGAAGTTTGAGGATGTGGGTTCATTCACATACTTATCCTTTATTTGAAGTATCGGGCATTATAACTGGAAGAAACTTGTCTCTATACTGAGTCTAACTTTCAGTTCTTCTGTATTTTGACTACTTATTAAGCTTTCTCTTAAATTGCTTGTTTATGTGACAACCTAATAGTGTCACCTGGTATTTTGTTTCATAATCTTGGACTTTTTAGGATTCACATGTCCAACCATGAAGCAACTATATTAATTCTTCTTCGCAGATCCTATTATATTGATTTCATCGGGGATTCTCAAAAATGGTATGTGCTAGACCCAATAGAAGGACATGTTTTAATTACTTATGTAATTATGATCATGCTAGTGCTATTAGGAACAACCATCTCAGACGTGAGTTGATTCTTAATCAACTCTTGAAACTCCAATAAAGGTCACAGCATGATTGGACAATAATTGTGTTTAAAATTTAGTTGTAGATTAAGCCTTAACTAGTGGAACTTTATAAACCACGCATCATAACAGATGAAAAATTGAAAAAAAAAAAATTATATGAATAGAAACTAAACTTTTATAATATGCCTACCTAAACTAGTTGAGAAAAAAAATATATATTTAATCCTATTATTTTAATTTGACTGTACCTTACAGTGAGAGTTTTCAGCAATTCTGATTTAGCAAATGGTAAAAAAACTAAGAAAAACTACGTATCCAATTGCCTGGAGGCTCCACACCATGCGTAAGTAAGCGGGAAGGATATTGTACGTAGCCTTATCCTTACATATGCAAAGAAGCTGTTTCCGAATTTAAACTCATGACCAACAGGTTACCAAGACACAATTTTACTACTATCTCAAAGCGAAATAGTATTACGTAAATATTTTAAATGCATGTTTTTGTTTTAATTGCAGGGATTTAATAATGGGTTTGTACCTGCCTCAACACAGATTACTTTCCCATATTTATTTTCAGGCAGATAATCGATGTCTCAAGTTCAACCACACAAGACCCTACCATGGAGTATAAAATACTATAATAGACTAGTTTGAGAGACCACGGGAAAGCAGCCATGAATTATTTAGATTTTTTATTTTATTTAACTTTGGCTATGTTTCAATTGTTTCTCTTGTCTTAGTTCTTTTCCTCTTCTTTTCTCCCTTTTATTTTATTTTAGCTTATTTTTTCTCTCTTTTGTTTTATCTTCGATTTATCATTGGGTTCATCTACCACCGACCCCAATTAACTTGGGTTAAAGGTGCTGTTGATGTTGATGTTGTTGGCTTGTGTGTAATTTACTAATTTTAGAGTGTTGGAGTACATGTACTAGTATTACTTATTACATTAGTTTAATTATTAAATGAACGGTTTCCTTATAGGTTCAAACCGAAGGACATTGAATCTGAAGTTCTCCTTTCGAACCATCAGGTCATTCGGATACCGAAGAACAACTGCCATTTATGCAGCTGCGTGGATTTGTAATTATGCACAGTTCCAGAGCTCTTTGTTTGGTCTGCTATTATTCGATATTGGAATGATTTTATGTTATCACAGTGCAATTGGTTTTCAATGATGCAGCATGGACGTGAATAGGTTCTTAATAGTCTGTTCGGGTTCGTTATTAAGGGTATTCTGCTGTGCTATCTGCTGTGCTATGTGTTCTGAATTTAAGAAAGGGTTGGGATATGCTTGTTGTTTTATTGCTTGTAACTGAGGACATTTTGTTCTGATCTGTCTGGTACGTGTTGTACCTGCTATATCCATTCTAATCAAATTGTTTTTTTTTTTTTCTGTAGAAAAAACCACGGTGTCTTTTGACCCACGGGATCCGAAATTAATCATACTTGTGTTATATGTATTTTGTCGGTTAAAGAAAATTTTGCACGGTTACTAAATAGATTGTTCTCCGATATGGATACAAAGCATGACCTTACATCACTGCATCAATGCTATGTATTTAATCAAAATTGTTTCTTTTGTTCAAAAAAACAAATTTACATTGAAAATGCTTCTCAATTAAATCGATAATACTCTGCCTCGTTTGGACGTGCATTTTACGGAAACCTATATTTAATTCTCATACTCAAATTCACAACAACTTTACGAGTTTGTCATTGATGTCCACTTAAAACAAATAAAGTTAGGCACATCTGTTTTGGATAAGTAGCATGAGCATAAAAATTTGAAGGTTTTACTTGATTCAACTAATAAGATATTTTTGTAATGTGTATAATTCGAAATTTAATACCAAATACCACTTTCAAGTTTCAATGGAGGTGTGAGTTTCAAGCAACAAAGAACCAACACTTACTAAAACTACACCACTGATATGTTCGTGAAATTAGTTTGGTAACATTTTGAAAATATATTGATGGATATTGTAATAATATATACATTTTTTAAGGTAATAACATGTATAATTTACATTTCATTATGAATTTAATTAAAATGCGTTTATAATATAAAAAATTCAATTATAAATTTACACGTATAATAATTTTGTTAACTTCTACAGTAATCATTTCAAAAATTATACTCAACATGGTTTTTGATTGACTAATATTGTAAAAAAATAATCACGGACGGAAACTAACTCATAGATTTTTAGTAAATACTTTGTGTGGTACAATACAACATATCACATATGTATAATACAATTACCTTAAACAAAATGGTATATTATATTGTATATTAAACATCAAGAATGAATAAAGAACAATATATGACATCAAGTGGCGAAAAAATTAAACCTAGCTAGCTACGAATCATTTGTTACACATAAACAGGTTCTTTGATTTCTTCCCATTTGAGTTCTCCCGCAACAAAATTTGCTCGTATCAACTTTAACCAGAAAATTGAAAAGGCTTCGATGTTTGAGGGGGCATCATATATCAGTGTATTGTTTCAGCACCACCCTAGCCAGTGGTTCTTAGCGTTGCTGGTCGCTGAAATTCATTTCCTTGACTGGACAATGCGTGCCGCTGGAGCCTGGGATGTATGTGCAGTCAGAAGGTCCTGAGGGAGGGACAGGACTCTTATTAAGAGATTGCAACCTAAGTGGGTTATTCTCCATATTCAAAACCCTAGCATCCAGGTTTGGTTGCACATGCACTATGGTAAGAAGAAAGAGCACCAAAATAACGTTGAGAACCCTAATGGTGCTAAAATCCCAAAGGGTAAGTAAGTAAACACTTGGCTAAGGATATCTCAATAGGGGTTGGTGGTGTATTTATATTAGCAGGTAGGTGATAACCAATTTGAGACTTGGTCACTTGTATTTTGTCGAACGTTTTTGAATTTTGACTAATGGGTATACTAGGATTATTTAAGTATTGATATTTGTATCATGTAAAAAAAAAACGTATTGATATTTGCACTACTACACAAAGGGCTTTTAAGGTCAGTTATTTCAACCATACAAAGTCGGTTCTGGAACCGACTGGAACTGACCTTGTTTGGGACTTCGTCAAAAAGGCCGCCCTACAACGTCGGTTTTTTTCGGACCGACTTTGAAAATTTTTTTTTTTAATTTTTTTTTAAAAATTCGTACAATCTAAGTCGGTTATTTTAAAAAATCGACTTTGAAAGCTTGGATACAAAGTCGGTTATTTTAAAAAACCGACTTTAAATCTTGGATACAAAGTCGGTTATTTTAAAAAATCGATTTTAAATATTGGATACAAAGTTGGTTTTTTAAATAACCGACTTAGAAAGCTTGAATACAAAGTCGGTTATTTTAAAAAACCGACTTAGAAACTTGGTCTTGTTTTGTGAATCCTTCAAAATAATGTATATTCCTGAGCAAACTCAAAGTTGTTGACAGCTCCATATTATTCTTTTCGTTACTTAACAGTTTAGATTCCATTTTTAAAATTCGTTTTTACTAGCCTCAGGTTGCAATTGTCATAAGATTTTAAGTTCACTAAGTCAACCTGACTCAAATAAACAAATGGAAGAATGAAACCTTAATTAAACCAACTATATATCCAAGCTGTTAAAAGCAGCTAACATAATTAATTACATATACTTAGTTCACATCCAAAGCCACAAATGCAAGCACTTCCTAGATTAGATTACAACATGAATACAACCCGTGTCCACTGCTGAAAATGGCCAATTAATAATCAATACAACAGGTAAACAGCCAACAGAAACGCAAGTGTTGTGTGCACACGAAACATATTGAAATTACGACTGTACAGATCCTACAGCTAGAGACAATTAGCAAATAGCTCGATGCTTATGAGCGAACCTTGATGCGGTCAGTTGGACATGGTGATTCCTTCATCTAGGTTGAAAATAGTATAAGATATAGAATGGTGAAGACTACAGTCATGTCATCCTCCACAAACTACTATATTAAGAACTGAAGATCACAAAATGGAACAGGCCTTTTGCCCCTTGCTCTTCTTTTTCTTCTGCTTTCTCAGTTCCTCACCCTTCACAAAATACAGTAAATTACACCATTAACCTATATTGTGACCAACAAACAAAGGCTAAAAGACAAAACAGTGAAATAAAAAAATGACGCAAAAGCAATCAATTGTATGTACAAAGGAAGTAGTGGCAAATAGCAAGCACTTGTGCTGTGGTGATAGGCACTGCACCAGGATGGTCTTGAAAGAACTGCTTATCATCCCGAAGATCTACAAGACAAAGATTTGCTTATCATGAAATGCCCAAGCAAACTAATCATGGTAGCTTTATCATGGTCAATGGAACCATCAAAAGCATACAATTAAACTAACCCTGTATGTAGGAGGAAACAAATTCTAGAGGAAATTATGTGAAAATTGAAACTATTAATGGAAAAATTATCAAAACAAATGAACTTTTGCTATAGATAAACAGAAATTCTGATGAATAGTGAAGCCAAGGACTTACGTACCATGTCATTGCATTCCTCATTCATCTCAACACTCCCTAATACACTTCAAAAGTCTAGACTATACTTACCAGCAGTATCCCACAACCCAAGATTCACAGTGCTTCCATCCACAACTACATTTGCACTGAAATTATCAAAGACAGTTGGCACGTAGTCCTGTTGCCAATGAATCACAACATGTCACAAAAATTACTAAATCCAAAAGTCAATCCCTATCCCTCAGTCAATTGCAAGTCAACCAGCACAAAGGGAATTGTTTTGAAGATTATTGTATCAATCCAAAAAAAAAAAAAACAGGAAGGATCTAAGACATAAAAGTCCTAAGAAAGCAATTTTAGGAAAAACGCATCTTCGTGGAATTATAATCGCACCTCCATTGGAGTCATATCAAACACAGCAACTAAAAATCAACATCCAAGATTCAACCAAAACATTTTCTTTTTCCTCTTTTCACCCAAAACATTACAAACAAGCCCAATTCCTCTTTTCACATTTTCTTAATTTTTTGAAGGAATGAAAATAATAAAATATAATTTAAAATTGAAAGTAAAATGACATAAATATATTTTTAATGAATATAAATAGTACTCCTATTATTTTTAAATTGCAAACATCATGATGCATAAAACTAAATAGATTATTGTATAAATTATACTATATCTCTTATATGTGCAGTAAGTATCCATAAATGGTTAGGACATACTAACCAAAAGGCTTTCACATAGGCCCAAGAGGCTTTTCACAGCATGATGAATTGGATGATTTATTCATGGTGGGTCTGGGGAAAAAACAAATCCTGTGTACTTTGTTACATAAGGCCAATCCATAGATGCAGCAAAAATAAAATAAAATTATATAGAGATAAAAGAGAGGACAACTTCATTAATTTTGTTGCAGCAAAACATGAATAAATTAATGCAAATCAAAACAAGAAGAAAAAAAAGAGTCTCAAAAGTGGTATGATAAAAGATAATTGTTCCTTTAGAATCAAACTTTCAACGTACTTTAACATAACTTCTTTTCCATGTTTAGTAATTAAAGGCAAATCATTCAACAATAATTTAAATGGTAGTACGTTCTTTAATTTTATTTGCTTTTTATATATGATTAAAAATTTATAAAATTGGGGATTTTTATAGGAATGTCTCTGCCATCTCTATACTTTAAAAACTGCATAGAAATCAAAGTCTGGAATCAAAAAATAAAAAGTTGTTATATATGACTATAAGGAAACTATAGATTAAATATAAAAAATATAACTATATTAGAAAATGTAGCAAAGCATAAACTACTTCAAAGTTCAAAGCATTAAGGATAAGCATTGGTATATTTGTTGAATGTTGTAACTGGACAAAGATAAATAAGGACTCAGATGAATACATAAAAAAATATAGGCCTACAGCATCAACCATGTCCTATGACCTATATAGTTCACTATAATTTATGCTTACTTTTTCTGAACAAGTGTGTTTTTAATCTCAAAACAAGCATCAGCTTCTTTCTTTCCTTGAACTGTTATCCGTACAATATCAGCTCCTTTATCTGCTATTCTCATCACCTGCCAATAGACACCAGATAAATAAACATAACTACTCAATCCATGAGGCAGTTGTATTGCAAAAAATAGATAGGCATAACAGTATAAATTGGCCAGAAGCAAGTCTTATTAGTGCAAAGTAGAATAACAGTTGTATAACCTGTTCAACTGTCCCAGAAACATCCTTAGTGTCAGTCGTAGTCATGGTCTGAATTCTTATAGGATGCTCGCTACCAATAGCCACGTTACCAACCATCACTGTGTTTGTTTTTCTCCTGACAGTTTTGTGTAATGATTCACAATACTTTTGCCTAGGAACTACATTCAAAATATTATCCATGGATCAGACCAAATGAAACTAATATAATTAGATAACTACTGTAGCATAAACACCCAAATAATCACTAGAGATGGCATTTAGGAAGGAAAATTGATGTACAAACAAAAAAGGTGATTGGTTGGTTCCACATCCATGTTTACCGAGAAGGTAATAGTTATAGCTTCCACATCACATACATAATTTCTTACTTCTCAATAGGTTTCCAAACACACTGAAAGCAATCAAAACTTTAAATGTCTCAATCAAAAATAAACCAAAGCTAAGAAAGAAAGCAAGCATACCCAAAAGAGGGCTTCCTGGGGATGCAGGTTGAAGTTCAGCAATATCTTGGCTAGGATTTGAGTTCCTGATAATTGACACCCTTTTCCTCGCAGAAGATTTGATGCTCTTCAAATCGGAAACTCTAACAAAATCCATGTTTTTTGCAAACCCCAAACTGGAATCCATGTCTTGAGGGTAGAAAACGTAGTGGGCACAGCTCCGGAAGCCATTTCTGAAGCACAACAACACCTTAACCTCACAGATTAGAAATTCAAACAAAGTAAGTCAATATTGGCAACACCATAGAAATCACGAAGTTTCAGAATTTAATCAAAACAAGCAGTCAAACAAACTATGCTAACTTGTGATGAATTTCAAACTCGCACAACATATTTTATTTAGTCAACAAGAAAAAATGACTGAAAACATTGACTACAAATTTTTTTAATTGTAGTAGAAAAAGTTGAATTGAATTGAATTGAATTGAAGTGAAGTGAAATGAGTTTACCTGGCGTGGTGGAGATTAGAAGAAGGATGTGGTGGTGGACCAAAATTCAGAGGCGTCTGTACAAATTACTACAACTCTCTTGCCTCTGATTTACAAAATTGCCTTTGCAATGTAATTGAAATCAGTGAGCTGAATGAAACTAGGAAATAGGAATACACGACAAAAACAAGGTTCGTAGACATCCAAGTCCAACATTCAACATTAATATTATCCTACCTGGTTTAGTAGTTTGAGCCATGCAAACTACTTCCTAATCAACAAAATCATGCATGCCGTCAAAGTTGGACTATTCCTGCAAAATAACTTTTGTTATTTAATTTGTAGTTGGACTATTCAAAGCAAAAGGACTCAAATTTACCTGCACTTGCAGCATAGTTGGGCGAATCCACCAGATCAAAGAGGCAACCCTTTTTTCCATTTGTGAGTGCACGAAACATTCACAACGCAAATGTCGGAACCCGTTAGTCCAAATTCCAACTCCACTGCCAAATACACACAATCCAAAAACCAAATAAAAATCAAAAACCCTAAACCAAAAACCAAAACTAAAAGAAAAATAAACTTTTGACCCATCACTGACAAAATTACTCAGAGTCCATACAAACCCATGCACAAAGCTTCAAGAATCACAAGGAAAAAACCAAAGGGTAATAGAAAAACAAACCCCAGAACCAAAAGGCAGGGATTTCGTCGATGGGGATGAGGCACCTGTGGCCGTAGTGGATGAGGAGGTCGGCGCCGAGGGCGAAGGCAAGGATTTCGTCGACACAACAAGCGCCGTAGGTAACGTCGTCGACGACGTAGGAGTGGCTGACAGCGACGAAGGTGGTGAAGATGTCGGAGAGGGGTAGGGAGTACATGAGGAGGCCCTCAGGTACCTAGAGTGCCACGCGTTTTGCTTCCGCTCGAGAGTGTGCGCCAAATGCACTTGTAGACCTCCAAGTTGTAGTTCGAAGGAAGCACGGAGGAAGGCTTGGCACAGGCAGCGCAGGGAGAGGAGCCACCGCAGGGGAGGCTGTCGAGGGCCGTTGGGGGTGAGGGAGGGGGAGACGTAGAGGGAAGGGGTTTCGGGTTAGGGGTTGAGTATCTGAGGACGAGAGGAAAGGAGAGGAATAGACGCGAGAGGGACAATGAAAAGGTGAAATGAGTCGAATCACGGAAAATAAAAGACTCAAATTTCAAGGACGGTTTTGACAAAAATCGTCTATGTAAATATGTTTCAAAAACGGTTTTGCAATAACCGTCTTTGAAAATTTGTAATTATTTACAATTATGCCACAACTTCTTAAACAAGGACGGTCTCCGTAGAACTAACTTTAAATGTGCATCGTAAAATGTTCCTTTTGTAGTAGTGTTGTAATGTTTAGCGTACAATATGTAATTGGTCATGAGATGAAATTTGAAGGTGATTATTTGACTATCTATTTTTATATAGGAATAGAACTATCTAAATTGTATCCTTGTTTGACAAACAAAGTTTGATTGTATACTTGCTCTTGTGGAGGAAGGGCAATGGTCAAGTTTGAGAAAATTCTTGGCAATGCTTTAGTGTGAACTAATACGGTACCCATATGGACACACGGGTAACATGTGATGTACGTTTAAACGCATGACTTGAATGAAAGTAAACTTTCGTTGAAGAAAACCAAATATAATAAGATTGTATAGTGTTTCATATATAATATGAAAACGGTGTAAGATAGATTGATAAGGTTAGTTAGAAAGCATCATCATATAAATATAGTTAAATATAGTTAGCCAAAAAAAGTAATAAAGCTAGAGTTCAATCTTTGGCATGTTATAATAGTTAAATTTATGTTTAAACTCTGATTAGATTTTTGGTCAAATTAGATATAGCATGTTCATGGTTGAATTTTAAAAAAACCATATCACCCTTGAGGCTTTTAACCACTACCTTGATTTTAATGCTATAATGAATTGAAAGCAAATAAACTTAGAAGAAACAATCATTTGAGTTCTACCATACTTATCAGTGCCACAAGCAACACAAGAATGAAGGCACCCTTGTTTCCCATCCTCTAGTTAACTTCTCTTTTGAAAGGAATTTTTGTTAATAAGGTAGCAAAGTGAATAAAGACTTACCCATGGCTTAGAATAGACACTTCACAATTATAATATTAAAAAATGGATGGTCATACTATCTTGTCTATTAGAATAGAAACTTACTCACGCTTGCTGCTGATAGAAAACTTGTTGATTCCTTAAATTAAAAACATAAAGAAATCCATTAAACCCCAAAAAAAGAAAATGAAGAAAATTAAAAACAAATATGAAATAGCTGTTACAATTTTTTTACTTGAAAGGTCATGCAACATAAATAGATAAACCGCTGAAATTAGGTATTAGAAAATATCAACTAACAAAAAAATATAACTTCTTAGAATTAAGTTTAATTAGTTATTATATTTAATTAATGAAAACATAAAATGTATCTATGTTGGACGATATGAGCTCTATTAGCGGTTTCTATACCATTAAGAAAATGAATAAATTTGGAACTCAAATGCTTATTATTTTATCTAAGCAAAGCAATAGTTGTAATCAATCAATGTATTACTCATATATGGGAAATGCTAACTCCTTCATATCTTCACCTTTCAAAGTCTAGTAACATGATTTACTATAAGAAAAATGATCTATGCCTATGGACAATTTTTCCTACAGACATAAATTATTGTAGGTAAAAATAAAAATAAAAACTTTTACCTACAATTATTTAATGTAGATAAAATTTAAAGACTTGTACCTACTATTGTTTGGTGTAGGAAAAACTCAAAATAACTTCTACCTATAAATGTTTAGTGTTGGTAATATTTCAAAAAATTTATACCTACAATTACTTATTATAGGTAAAATCCTATAAAACTTGCACCTAAAGTCACTTGGTATAGATACAATTTAAGAAGTTTTTACCTACAAATACATAGTGTAGATAAAACCCCATAAAACTTATACCTACAATTAGTTGGTGTAGGTTAAACCTAAAAAATCTTCTACCTACAATTCTTTAGTGTAGGTCAAACTCACTTAAAACAAATGAATAATTTATATTTATCACTATTTTTTTATTAATATATTTTTTTAATTGACAATTACTTTATAAAATTTTACTGTAATTTTTTTTACCGTATGTTTTACCATGGTTATAAATCACTACAACATTATAAAAAAACTAGATAGAATAATAGACTTTTGATTTTATATCTTTTTAGGCCCTTATTTTTCATTTGATTTGATGAGGTTTTGAACAGAAACCAAAACCCTCTCTTTTTCAATTTCCCCCTTATTTTTCTTCTTCTTCTCTGAAATCGAATTCGAAAGTAGCAGCCATGGAAGCGATACTCGTGGATTGTGTGCAGAAGAGTCTTCGGCATTTCATGCACGTCAACGCCATCTTCCTCTGCCAGCGTCTCTGCGCCGAGTTCCCCACCGAGGTATTCAATTTCCTTCAATTCCTCTGAAACTTCTAGAAAATAAATGGAATATCGATTCTCTCCCTCTGTTATAAGCTCAACAAACTTCACCGTTGTGAGCTCCGAGATTGCTCTCGGCTTCACCTACTATTTTATTTGATTTGAGTCCATTTCC
>QARZ01039266.1:0-23363 GCA_013407115.1 Glycine latifolia
CTTCAGTTACAGAAGTCGTAAAATCTTTTACGACTTACCCCTATTTCGTAAATAATTTTAAAAATACCCTCAAACCGTAATTAAGGAAAAAATCACCCCCTCTTGGTGAAAAGGCCTCATCCAGCAGCATTACCTCAAGAAATATACCTTGTGTAAGATGATGGGTTAACTTTGTTGACAGTAGTAGACTGTATCATTTGAAATTCTTAACAGTATTCAAATGCTTACCAATTTCCTCACAAATCTTTCTCTTGCATCTTTCTTCCTTTGCCTTAGATTTTGAGTCTAACAATACAAGTTTGTTTTCAATGATATCAACAACAAGAGGAACCAATGTTGTTTGTCGTCCGTCATTGATAAAGATCTATAATGGAAACGCAGTTATATAGTGCAAGTGCTTAAACATAGTGTTGTTGGTCAGTTTATAACATTATATTCAAAAATATAGTTTAAGTACTTAAACATTTGGTTACGCTACTCCAGAAATGACGAAACTATAAATCTCCCCATATACTTATCACACTTTACTCGTAGCTTTGCTCTACAATTAGGTCGAGTCAAAGGCCTGATTTCCTTTTTCTAATCCACCCTCATGAGATGTTTATTGTCCCTTAAGCCATCTTTGTTGCACAGAAATTCACGCATTATAATATTTCCTTTCTCATCATGCTTCACTTCATCCTTTCTAATATCAAAACCATGTCATTTTCCATAGGTATAATAAAATTGGTATGCAACATCTTCACTTGCAAAAGTCAACAATTTCATGTCATTGGATGTCAAATCAATCAAACTTTTGTATCCTAACCTAGCAGCATCTCCTTCTGTTTCTTCACCTTCAGCGACATATTGTCACTTTCACCTTCATCGGCCTTGTTGTAAATAATAGTATCAACTTCAGAGTCCATTTTTGCAAACAACCCTTCCTCAAACTATGCCATCTATGAATGTAACTGTAAACACTACACATTTCAATGTCTAAAATTATAATTCTACAACAATTGAATCAAATTGAACAGCAACCATAACCGTTAAATACATTCAACATGAAAGCTAAACTACTTTTTTTAACAGTTATTCTACACGTTTTGCTTCATATGGATCCGTATGAGTTTTTTTTTACGGATTAGTGAATCCATAATCTTACGAATTGGGCCAATCCGTAACCTTACGAATTCGTTAATCCGTAAGTTTTTTTTTACATTAAAATATATTTTACGAAATAATTTGAAATAATTACGTAGATGCGTCTTGAACCTGCAAGGTTCACGTTATTAACACGATGCTCCAAGCAACTGAGCTAATAGGCCAATTATGTTTAAAAAAAATTAATGTTGATATATATAACATTAAATTTTTTTAATGTATATTTAATACACATATAATTTTACATAATAAATTTTGTAATAATTAATTTTGATCTAATAATTAATTTATAGTTTAATTTATCTAATAATTTATAGTTTAATTTATCAAACATATACATTAAAAAGTTTAGTGTTATATATATCAACATTAATTATTTTTAAATATAACTGACTTATTAACTCAGTTGATTGGATAATCATATTAATAACATGAAGGTTACATGTTCGAAACCAAAACCTTTTTAACATGCTAACATACATAACATATATTAGTTGAGCCCACACAACTCAAAATTCATAATTAATTCTAACCTAAGCTACTTTAAAATGACATGTTAACATACACAACATATCAGTGTATGCAAAAAAAAAAACCACCCCAAAATTACCTGGCAATTCGTTAAACTCGAATGCACACTCAACGTAATGCTATTCAAATGAAATCCAAAATTACATGCAATGCATCCAAACTTTCAGATCTGTTCTACGAATATTTGATCTTCTAGCTAGCTTAAAAAATAAAATCACGGAGAATAACATCATTTTCACGGAGAATAACCGTTAAATACATTCAACGTAATGCAATTTAAGTCACAGAATTCAATTAAATAACAAACATAAACTAAAAAAAGTAGGAAGAAATCAGCAAACACAAACTGCACATTAACGAAAAATCCTACTTACATTTTCTGCCTCTCCTGCTAACGATTACACACTTCTATAAATCTCCAATTGGAATCTCATTATGATTCGCACTACATCAATCACGATGTTCGCAAAATTCAAGATGGGGGATAAAGGGTCTGATGAATTCTTTTCAGAAGAAGAAATCCGATTCAGATGTCACGAGATTGAAGATGGGGGCAAAAAGGGGAAACTTGAACAAAGCCTAATCAAACACACAACGAAGAAAACGAATAAGCCAAAATCGAATAGAAAACGACCACCCTATAATGAAACTATGAAAGCACAAAAGACTTGAGAGAAGACAAAATTAATTTTTTAATGAGAAGGACTTAACAGTCTGAAAAATGCTAATGAGTCACCAACTGATGCCTCCTCTATAGTTAGAGAGCATGGCCAGCTAGCTGAATCTTATTTGCCCACGTGTTAGGGATACAGTTGCACACGTTAAACACAACGAACATCAAAGGATTGCCCATAAGTTATTTATTGTTGTCTTTTCCTTTCCTTCGCTTTCACTTGAGAAGAAGAATAACATATTTAACTATTATTCATGATTAAAAGAGTAGCAATTTGTACAGTTCTAGTACTTCACCCAAGACCACCCTATAATTTGTGATGCCAAGATCCGTCATCGCATTACTCAATCTTTTTCTTTTTTCAGCTTATATATAAAGCTAACATTCTTCACCAATTCGCTCCACCACAATATATATATATATATATATATAGACACACACATATTGCTCTCCTCTTTCACCCATATAATTGTATGTGTGCTCCACATATATACCGTGATCATTGACGTTATATATATTTGATGTAGTCATGAAATAATGATAAAATAACTGTTGAGACAGATCAAAATGATACTCGTGTAGTATCAAGTATGGTGGTGTTATAGTATTAATCATTTATATAAACACATAATTAAGGCCAGCTTACTTTTGTTCGATGCCATAATTAATTTATATATATGCATGCCAACTACGGGGCTTTATTACATTATTATTCTATCTGCATGTGTATGCTATGCATACAACAACATGGAAATATCGTTAATGCTTTAATTATAAGTATATGAGCATAAGCAAGTTACGAAGCAATAAAATTAATGTGTTAATTAGGACCACTATTTCTTCAAAGGACTTAAATTACAGATGACGTATAAAATCCATTTACCTTATGCTGAAAGAAGTATGGGTTATTCTATACATCGTCTATGATGATATTGGCTAATGCGCAACGAGATAATATTCAGGAAGAGAAACTTCAGCATGATTAGAAATATTGAATCTCATTAAGGTCAGATATTCGACTTTGTTTTCATATATAGCTAGAAGGTGTTTATTCTCTAATTATTTGTGTTTATTAATTCCTCTCTAGTAGCATATCTAATCTTCTTGTAATCTACCCAGTGCAATTGGACTGAAGTACCTTGTGCACTCCTTTTAAACAAATTGTCTTTTATAAAAATACTCTTTGATAAACATAATCTTGTCATTAGGTGGAATTTGATCGACTTATATATAATGAAATTAACCAACAAGAAGAATAGCCCTTGACTCTTGAGTTATACGAAGAGCCGGTTGATGGAGAATAAAATGCCTTAAATTTGTAGGTAGGAACCGTGTTTCCGTGTTTCAGTGTTTGAATTAGCTAGCCAAATTTGTGTGTAAGAAAAAAAATTTCATCATTTTTTAATATTTATTTTTCAAACAATAACTTTTTTATAAAAAATAATTCCGAAACATGTTAGTGCGGTGTAGCTATTTTTGGTCGGTCTAGTTGTAGTAGCAAGACGTACGTGATGCCGTGTGAAAGCTACAATTACAAACACGTACACCAAGGAATATATGAAATTCTCATAGTTTTGGACGTGAACATTAATTTGTTGGCACCATCAAGATTCGTTTAGCCACAACCAAAAACACGGGTCCGAAAGAAACGAAAGCAACATCACTAGAACACAGCCAACCCAGAATCTTTTCGCCCTAATAAGATAAGTTTAAAAGCTAATTTCTACTAATAATCTAATAATTGGTTCCTTTCCTCACTCCATGGACTCAAATTGAAAACTCTTACTGTATGTTTGGTAGGGTGAGAGAAAAAAATTGAAATTGAAATTATTATTTTTATTTTGGTAGAATTTCTAGTCATTATACTCATATTTCCCTTTCTAGAATTGGATGCAAATCTTAGCGAGAAAGATCTGGTCCCAATAGGATAACTTCAACTTTTCTTTCAAGGCAGCAGATGCCTCCAAGATAGATAAGGCAGAAACCCCCAACGTATAGCAGATTAAAAAAATTATGATGGCACAGATAGGACAATTAAACATAGACCCTCTTATATATTTAATCTAGCTATGAATTTAATTAAAATGTATTAAGAATTTAACTAAAATATATTTTTTATATAAATTTAACTAAAATATATTGATGTAGTATAAAAGTATCTTATATTATTATTAAATCATAAAATGCCATGTTTATTATACTAGTATCATAAATTGTCATATATGATAATAATATTATTAATTTTTATAACAATTATTTATATTTGTGATCATTTTAATTGGCTAATTTACATTAACAGTATATGAAAATTATATTTTTAGTCTACTGCTCTAGCAGTAGCTGTTTTATAACTAAGACGTTATACTGTTAGTATAATACTTTTTTATCTGTCTATCATATTCTATATTTTATCTCAAACTTTTTGACTTTTCTCTTCTTATTGTCTTTTAGTTGTAAAATTAATTAATTAATTAATTTTTATCCACAGTAAGTATAGAAATATTTATATTATCAATTAATTAGAAATAATTGAAAGTAAAAAAAATTAAGTTATTAGTATAAAGTTAATAAATTTATCAAACATAATAATTTATTATTATTTTTCATTAGACAATAGTATAATAAAGAACTTTTACATTGTTATTCCAGTACATTTTAATTAAACTCAAATCATCAATTATGCAACCTTATTATCCAAATATAATTTATCTTACATATAACACCATTCCTTATTCCCCAATTGTAGGTTGCACATATGCAACTGGGGTAAAAAATAATCAAGAAGGTTGTTCATCAAATTTTTCGCACGAAGAATCATATACTTTATAACACTAGATGAAGCAAAAGAAACAATTATAAGGGGATAATATATGGAGTTTTTTTTAATTAAAAAAACTTTTTGGGAAGCCGTACTAAAGATACGTCTTTGTTTCCGTATGCATGCATAGAATAAAAAGCAAATATGGATCAATCACTTTCAATCAAATGATCAAAGAAAATTAGAAACCGACCCAAATATCTAATGGAACATTCTCCACTTTTCTCCTCCTTTCTCCTCAGCCACTCTATCTGTCTTTCCCTTCTTTTCACTGAGTTTGCATTAATGCATCCACCAAAGCAACCGTACCAAGTGATCAAACCCTTATATAAGCAAACCCCATTTGGCTCCTACATCATGCACACCACATAGCAAAACCTCAAGTACCTCTCTCCTTCTCATTCCTTCAGCACTTTCTGTATTCAAAACTTTTGGCATTGTTTCCAATATCCTAACTTGAGACTACATATATAGCAGCATATATATATAATGGATAGGGTGACACAGATGGCATCAGAGAGGCCGGTGGTGATATTCAGCAGGAGTTCATGCTGCATGTGCCACACCATCAAAACCCTCTTCAGTGACTTTGGAGTGCATCCAAATGTTCATGAACTTGATGAGATACCAAGAGGGAAGGACATTGAGCAAGCTCTTTCAAGGCTAGGGTGCAGCCCCTCTGTGCCTGCTGTGTTCATTGGTGGTGAGCTTGTTGGTGGAGCCAATGAAGTCATGAGCCTTCACCTTAACCGCTCCTTGATCCCTATGCTTAGGAGAGCAGGAGCTCTTTGGGTTTGATCAATCAATTAATTCACTACTATCAGGCACTAATTAATTAATAAAGCTGTTTTGGTTACAAAGGTATAATTATGGTGAGATAGTATTATATATTGAGGCCGGCCGGATCCATTATTATAGGATGCATGTATATTAGTACTTTGAGTTTATGTATATATGCTACTAATTTTGTAATAATAACAAGGCTACTTGACTTTACTGATAAAGGTGTCATTTAATTAGCCCTTTTTTGTATTGAATAAATGTAGCCTTGTATTTTAGCTAATTGAATGGAATTGCAGATTATATGAATTTTAACATCTTGTTTAATTAAGCATCATGCTAGTAAATTGTGGTTAATTATCAGCATTTTCACAAAACTTATAAATTCATCAAAATAAGGCAAAGATAGACCAAAGGCAAAAAAGAAAGGAGAGGATATATGTTTTCTACAGCAATAATTGATGAACATGGTGTGAACATAAAGAAAATCCTTCCTCTGAGCTCTTTTTAACTTTTTCATGTGAAAGAAAGAAATCAACAGAAATTCTCTTTAGCTGGGGTTTGGTCCTCAACTGTGGCACTCTTCGTTAAGTGGCACATTGTAAGACAAAAATCCTAGTCCATATGATATGGCATTAAGGCTACAAACGGTGTCTTGTTCTTTCACATAGTCGATGAGGGACAATATGCACAATTACAAAGAATGGAATAAATCTATTGGTGCAAGTGAATGCGACATGTCAGTAACATGGTTCCTATATCACATCAAATAGTTATATGCCGAAGTTAGCAAAAAGACAAAACAGAGAAGAACTAATAGGGCATATATATCATGGACTTAAAGAGCCTCTTAAGTCTTCAATTAAGGAAAAGTGGCTATATTCTAGAGAAAAATGTACTCTGGATATGGCCGTGATGGAGTTGGAACCCCTCCAACACTATCTGTTTCCTGGAATTATATTATTATATTATATAATAAAACGATATGAAAGAATATGTAATCCAGTATTATTCTCGGTGAGAGCTGACAGGTGAAAGTGAAAACCACTAGCTAGTCATAAAATTGGCCATGTAAATTAAAGTCATAAGTCATACCAATATTTTACAAATGAATAACCATATAAGTTTTCTGCAATTTTTCTCCAATAGATCTAAATTATTTTAAAGTACATTCATCTCAAAAGTCAAGATAGACAAGCATTAGTTTTATATTCCAGCTGGCTGGTCATAATATAGCCTATGCAAGTGTCACGAGTTTGGATACCCTGATGATGAATGAAATTCGTCAATCATTTAATATAGGGAGAAAAGAACACATTTTTTAAAATGAAATTATCGGCCCAGATAATGCTCCTTTATTATCTTTTGCATGCTGTTACTTCTGTAGAAAAAGTTACAAAAACATCCGGTGTCATATCGGATCGACAGATGGATACCCAATAGTTAGCAAATGATACAATAGCATTCCAATATTGTACGATTAGAAAACTAAATCTTATACATGATTTTGATAAATAAACTAATATTTACTAAATTATTAGGGAAAAAATGACATGTACATATTTATGCAAGATCGAAAGGAGCATTCATAATCTAACTCAAACGTTTGTTCACCTTATTGAATATTGCCACACCACATCATCTGTGGTAGCTTCAATCTTACAGGAAACATCAACAGATTTAGTTTTCTAGTTTTGGGCAATACCATACTGTATCTATTGATTGATCCTAAATTGATATTTTAAATCATTTTTTAATGGATTTCATAGTATCATGTAAGATTGAAGATCTCTCCTATTTTTTTCTTTTAATGGATAAATTTTTAATAGATTCCACATGAACCTCACTTTTAAATATTTATTAAACTAATTATAATTAAATTTAATTAATAAAATATGAAAGAAAATATATAAATATTAAGAAATAGGAAAATGAGCATAAATTTAATTTTTATTTATGACTATATGTTAAAGAAATAAAAAAAATACATAAAATTGATAATTAAAAAAAATGCAAGACATTAATTCCAAAGAAAAATCAAATTACATTACTCTAACGTTCCCAAATATGTTCCACCAAATATGCTTGAAATTGTTGATGAATTACTCTTATATACATAACACATCTTGTTTGCAAGTATATAGCAAAGTTAGGAGGAGCATCACGAGATACTTCAACATTTGAAATGTCATTATATATGTGATCATAATCAACATCAACATTATCACTCAATGTGTATCTCGTTCATCTTCGACAATCATGTTATGTAATATAATGCATGCTAAGATTATATCCTTCATTGTATTCAATGTGCACGCATTTTTTAAGTGACAACGGTCATTGTGTGTACATTAACCGTCACAGTGTAAAACGTTCTTGTTCACACGTTGTCTTTTTTTCCTCCTCCCTCTCTCCTCTCTTCACGTTGCTTCTTCTTTCTTCTTCTTCATCTTCTAGTCCACCCCTTTCCCCTCTGTTGCGGTCCACCTCCTTCCCTTCCTTTGCAACCCACCCCTTACCCCTTCCCCTCTGTCGCGACCCTCATTCCCCCTTTTCCTCCATTGTGACCCCTTTCCCCCTTTCGGAACTCCACCGCGAACCCCCTCCATCTGTATGTATATTTTTGTTATTTTTTTTGTCTATTTGTTTTGCGTTCTTCTTCTTCATCTTCTTCTGGTGGTTTGAGTCCTCCCACATTTTGTTGTTAAGGAGATAAAGTAAAAAAAAGATTTATTTTAACAATATGTATATCTTTAAGGTTCTTGTACAAAAAGATATTCTC
Source organism: Glycine latifolia (assembly GCA_013407115.1). Classification (NCBI taxonomy): domain Eukaryota; kingdom Viridiplantae; phylum Streptophyta; class Magnoliopsida; order Fabales; family Fabaceae; genus Glycine; species Glycine latifolia. The sequence goes on from QARZ01039266.1 coordinate 8,731, forward strand.
CATGTTGAAGATATGTTCAAATCCTTTATTGAAAGATCTAATGAAGATCAAATATTAAGTTCAAGATCTTTACTTAAATTCTAATACTAAAGTTACTCTTAGCTAGTTGCCTAAACCAAGAGTTGAAATGCAAAGGTGGGCCTGCTATTGGGCCATGGCAAAGGGCTCTTCTCTATTGCATTAAAAGTAAATTTGGGTAAAACTTTTTACTCTCCCATTATTATTTCTTGTATTTCTCATTGCATTTGCATTTGGGAATGAACTTTTCATAATGCAATGAGAACAAGAAATAATGGTAGAAGTGCAAGAAGCATAAACCAAGAAACCTTAAAACTTCCATGTCAGTGTTGTAAGAAAAATGGTAAGTGCCTAACAAAAAAATAGACCATGCATGCATGGGCTTGGATCACAAGGACTAGTCCAATTGACTATCCCCAGTAAACTATCACTTCCTGTACTTCCATAAATTGTTACCGGTACCCAAATATAACGGGGTTCCCATAGCAATTTATAAAGTGTAGGAAGTGTTAGCCTCCCCAACATTACAGAAACCTAATACCCATGTATCTCACATTAACGACATTGCAGTAGCTAATAGAGAAGGGGCATTTGCATGGTGCCAGAGAGAAAATCAAAGGGAGGAATAAATAATGATTGGCATACAATAGCTCTGACGAGCTATGAGGCACGGACACTGACACGCGACACGACACGACACGATACTCTGACACGTAAATTCTAAAAAATATCGACACGTTAGGACACGTTTTGATATTAAATAATATTTTTAACATATATATATATATAATATAATTTATATTTAATACATATAACAGCCTAAAATAAGTCATATAATCATTCAAGTATTCAAATTTCATAACATAAATATAAAGCAAAAATAATAAAACATCCATAAAGTGTTACTAACAAGTTCAATTAATTTCATCTCCATCTCGAAGAATCATAGCCTCTATCTCTGGCTCATCAAGTGAAAGACTGACAACTTGAACATCTCCAACATCATCAAGTGAATCAAATGTATCTCTAGCAATGTCTCACATTTGATTTGCTCCTTGTTCATAACTTGGACTCTTTCTTGATAAGAGTCGGAGGTTGTTATGCACATAAACCAAATCTTCAACACGTTTTGGAGTGATCTTATTCATCTTCATGGAATGTACAAAAGAATAAGTATTCCAAAAGAATGGGTTCTGAAGTTTTAATTTTTTATCAAATGTTTTTTTAATTTTTTTAAAATATATATAATTTTTTAAAAATTATAATTTTAAAAAAAAAATAAAAAAACGTGTCGAAAAAATGTGTTGAAAAAGTTGACTGCATGTTCGACTCGGTCAAACTCGCATGTCCCCCTGGTCAACATGTCCTAAAAAGTTGACTGCGTGTCGGAGCGTGTCGGTGTCTGACACGTGTCCGACACGCATTTTGAATAAAAAATGAAGTGTTCGTGCTTCATTGACAAGTACTTATCTACTTGATCTTAATTGCATATGTACTCATCCCTTAAATTTAATTGATTAGCCTAGTTCTTAATATCTTTTTAATTTTACCTATGACCCTATCCTCATTACAACTTGGAAAAGACCAGTTGTGCGTATTTGCTGTGCAATAATAACTTTAGAATTATGTCAAGCATATGGTATAGGTAGCATGTGATGATGCTTGAGTGTAAACAAAATCTACTATTTGGTGAGTAGAGTGAAACGCTTAATCCCTTGAAAAGTGTGAGGAACATATAGAGTGTTTGTGATAAAGTTAATGTCTCTTAACTTGATTTGTTGTAGAGAGAAATCATGATTGTTAAGAATAAATGAATTCATTGGGCCTAGTGCAACCACTTATTAAACTAGAAAGGTAACCCTTGAGTTTGATTAAATTGATCATGAGATAGAATAACATTGATTATAATCTCTCTTTTAATTAAGAGTATTTGATATTATGAATTAAGTTCTTATAAAAATTTATCAAACCCTACTTTTAATTTAGGTAGTATAAATAAAACGCAAAGGAGTAACTTTGAAAACTAAACCCAAGCTCAAAAATTCAAATACCAAGCATACTTCCAAAAAGAATGTAACTATATCCATAATTTTAATTCTTTTCCATAAGTGGATGGAGTTTCTCATTTTGTTTGGTATATAAGATCTAATCACTCCACATATATCCAAATCTCCTATATATATTCACCTCAAGGAATGCAACTATATCCGTATCTGCCATGTGTCAACCTCCATGCTAATCCCACGTGGTATGTATTCCCCTATCCAACATTAATTAATAAAGATATTCTTAACATATTCCAAAATCATTATAACTAATTTTTAAAGTATAACAAAATGACGTCAATTAAGTAATTTTTATGTTATTAAAATAAAAAGAATATTATAATCAATCTGAAATATCATAGAGTGATAGAACAGCAAAAGAAATATTATTATTTTTCTGTTTAAAACTCTCTCCGGGTTTATCAAAAGATCAATTATAGTTAAATAAATTTATTTTTAAAATAGTTTTCTACACGTTTAATTTTTTTATTCATAAAACTATTAATTAATTATTATTTTTTAAATTAAAATCCTTGCCACTTACTTCAAGAAGTGTTGCTATATATATTCAAAATATTTTAGTGTCGGAGTATTTCAGAATTTCTCCTAAAGTTGACATTCTTCATGCACCATCAAACCCACGTAATCAATGTTATTTTCATCCACATGAACCACCTCACGCTCCTCCCCTATTCTCCCCCTCTAATTTTCGTGGTCCCATTTTCCATTAGTCATGTTTGGCTTATCTTCATGACCATAGTAGATTCTTTGTCACACAAGTAGCTAGCTATATTAGCAACTAACACACCACACAAGTCCCTCTCAAATCAAGGATATTTTGGGCATCAACTCGATCATGCAAGAACCTTCAACCCTTTTCATCCCTAGCTAGCTCTCCCAGCTTCTTTAGGATCACCAAACAATGCGTGACCCTTAGCTTTCATCACTATATATGCCCTCACTCCTCACATGTATAAAATCAACACAAACGCTTCAACCTTCGGTACGTAACACCACAAAATAATAAACCACCCCCTAACTTCCTCTACTAGTAAACTCCACTCATTTTTTCATCATCTATTTTCTCTCTTATTTCTCATACAATTACTCACTAACTACTTTAGAAGCTATACAACCCACCAAGCCATATTATACGTATATGTAAGCAATTACATATATATATATATATATATTTATACCAATTATGGAACGCATAACAAAATTGGCATCACAAAAGGCAGTGGTGATCTTCAGCAAGAGCTCATGTGGGATGAGCCATGCAATTAAGAGGCTGTTCTACGAGCAAGGTGTGGGGCCCGCAATCTATGAGCTTGATGAGGACACAAGAGGGAAGGAAATGGAATGGGCTCTGATGAGACTCGGGTGCAACCCTTCTGTGCCAGCAGTATTCGTTGGTGGCAAGTTTGTGGGTTCAGCCAACACGATCATGACCCTTCACCTCAATGGCTCACTCAAGAAAATGCTCAGAGATGCTGGTGCTCTATGGCTTTAGAAACCTCATCATATACCTACGTACATAACGTGTTTCACATTCTAGGGCAATGCAAAAATAGCTAGCCAAACACGGCCTTAGCAGAAAGCTAGTTTATATGTGTTGTATAATAGCCTAGTTTTTTTGTTTTAGTACTGGCGGCTTTTCGAATCTACATTTTACCAGAATAATATCTAGATACTGTGCTCTAATATAATCTTGAGTTCTATAACTTTGTGGGTGCAATATTTCATTAATATATAGTATTTACAATATTTTTGGAACAACTTTATTATAAAATTAAGTTCTATAAAAAAAAAGGAGGTGGCAATAAAAATAACTTAATCGAAAAGTGCATGTAATGTTTTGGAGTGATGAGACATATTGATCAAAATATCAATTCCTTGGATTTTGTCTGTGTGTTTCTTTCTTACGTTTAATTCAGTATGAGGGGTAACAATTAAATGTAATGCATTAATACATTTCAATATTTTCTTCGGACAATACTGCTAATTAATACTTTTTTTAGAATATTTGTACTGTTGAATCCTGAAATAGCACGTCTTGTGCTTTTTTGGGCATTGTTAATAAATTTTTTGCTTATCCAAACAAACAAACAAAACCGTGTTGTGGACTAATATTTTTTGTGGACGAATATAAAACAATATTCGCGAAATATTGTACTGATATATATGAACAGAGGGAGAAAATAAAATAGGGTTTAACTGAATTGTATTATGGGAGTTGAGGATTCTGACTTACGTAGAGGATGATGTGAGCATCCATGCATACCATTAATTTTAAAATTTTGACAAATTTTATGGGGGTGTACGTGTGGCACAAAAATGACATGTATATATGTTCCAGTCTTTATCATTTCGAAAGAAGGATATATTCCTTGATTGATATACGCATATAAAAGTGTATAAATTTCCCATCGAATAGAAATATTCTTATTGTTGTGTTGTTCCATCAATATGTACAAGTACTATCATGTGTGGCCCTTTAATATGCTTCTCGGATATATATATATATATATATATATATATATATATATATATATATATATTATAACAATCTCAACAATTAATTTAATGAAAAATTATAATTAGTTAATTACACTTTATCTTTTAAGTAAATTAGTGCATATCTTCTTTAAAACAATAAAATCTAATTAATATTATCAATGGTGTCTAAAAAGTGCTTTAACCCATGTAAATATGAGTTATCTACAATACATTAATTGAGAGCAATAATATTAACAAAGTTTTATTAGTAGGTGAGCACAAGCGATTTTCAAATTGTATTATGATGGATTTCCCTGTTAAGTGATTCTGAAATATGAAACAACGTGCATGAATGTCGAATTTAGAATGGAATCTTTTCGTTCACGTGATTATAATTATCACTTTCTTTTTACAAAATAATTATCACTTTTTTGTTAACCGTGGAAGATCCTATAAGTGATAAATATTATATTCTTGTTATTCATCACGTTTAAGGAAAGCTTAATTTGTTTGATTGTTTCTATTTTTTATCATTTTAAATTTTAACATAGTATTAATTACTATTTACTCGATTATATTCTTGTAAACTCGTCAAAAAATTGTAACTCATCAAAATAATATATATATATATATATATATATATATATATATAGATTCTCATAAAAAATATGAAATATCAATATAAAAAATAAATTACATGTTAAAAATGATAAATAAATTGTTAATAACTTTTTTATGCTATAACCTTTAATATAATTATTAATAATATATATAAAAAGAGATGAAAGAGGTAATTTATTACTAGAAATATTAAAATATTAATAAAACATGTTTCACTTACTGTTGGTTTTGCCAATTGCCATTATTCTTTTCTACTGATGCTTGGATTTTAAGTGTAAAACGAACACTAGTTGATTAGTCAACGAGTCACATCCCAGTGTGACAAAAAATATTGTGTGAAATTCGGCTTTTTTACACAAATGGAAAAAATTACACAAATAAATAGATTTTAAAAATATTACGGATATAAGATAAGTCATATTTTAAAATCCAACTTTAAGAAGTTGATTTTTTAAAAAAAATAAAAATAAAATACGATTTTAAGTACCGTTTTGTAGAACTTAATATTTTAAAAAAAGATAAAATTGTGACTGTAATTGTAATCATGACTTCAATATATTTTTAAAAAAAATAAGATTAAAATTGTGCTTATACCTAAGACTTCATTATTTAAAAAATAATAAAAATAAAAAGTTATTTTTATAATATAACTTCTATAAAAAAAATATAGAATATTTGAAGTCGTATTTTAAAACACGATCTTAGTATTATATTTTAAAAAATAATAAATTTTTTTGAAGTCTTATTTTAAAGCATGATATAAGTCGTGTTTTAAAAAGGGCGACTTATTTATAATTGTAATGTTTTCAAAATTTTTCATTCATGTAAAAAAGCGGTGAAATTCAAAATATTATATATTTTACGTGAGTGAAATTTGTACTAATTGAGAAACATCCCAATGTGACCCGGCCCATCATTTAATTTTGCAATAAAAAATTATATTACATTTACATCATGACCTATGATAATAGAATAATAACGTGATAAGGGTGTGAATCACTTGCTTAAATTGATTGATTCCATAATATATGGGACAAAAATTGACTTATTTGCTTGACTAGTCAATTAGTAATCAAGGAAAGGATTCTTGGAAACCAACTGCAATATTCCATTTAGCAATAAGCTTACGCAGAGGGCTGACTCTGCCTTACGTTGATTGTTACTTTTATCCGAATTAATGCTTTACCATCTCTTTCAAGTTTCAAGCACAAGTTTTTTCTTTGTTAAAGGGGATGGTGAAAGCCAACAAGTGTAGACATGGCAGCCAACTAATATTATTTAGACTAAAGCGGATCTTTATGACGATATTTTTTTTTAATTAATAAAATTATTGTAGTTTCATTATATTTTATCGTTTAAACTTTTTAAAGATATATAGAATATAAGAAAATAAGAAAAAGTAATAAGATATTTGACCTCATTTTTTTATCCTGAAAATTTCTTTAGAATTAAAGTTATTTAACAATTTTATAATCTTTCATCATATAAGTCAAAAAATTATTACTTTTTATTTTTTAGTTTAGCGAGTAAATTATTTTTAACTTGGATATATTTTCGGGTTGGACTTACCCTAACAATAATTTTTATATTTGTCTCGCATAAGTCCAAGGAATATTAATGTTTCCAAGCGTCTTCAAGTCATAGTGTGGATATTTGGTGTGCATTTTAGTCTGCGTAAAGGAAAAGATATGGTGATCCCCCTTTTTTAAAGAGAAAACATGAAACGTGCTGCTATTATAAATCTAGAGTTAGTATGTGTAAGAGTAGTCATAATTAAGATGAACTATTATAAAACTAGAGTAAATGAGTAATTAAGAACGTATGCAAACCCTTTCATATATATTTGGCGTCTTTTTTTTATCTACCAAATATTATTAGTTTTTAGTATTATTTTGATTAGTATTTGTCTATTTGATGTTTCACTTGTGTATCATCTTTAGTCTATCGTCGAGTCTATTTATTCATTATTCGTTTGAGCCATTATGTCATTATCTTTTGGGCTAATAGGTCGGTTAAGGGATTTTGGTCCCCAAAACAATATTCACAAAACCTTGTTACCTTATTTTGATTTTGTTGGGGAAAAAATTGATCTAGTGTGTTGGTAAAGTTTATTATTATAATTAAAAATCTCTTATCATGTTTAAAAAGTTAAATCATCTACCAATTGTTTTAAATCTTGTTGATATTATCATATATATAATGTAATAGTTTTTTATACTTCTGATATCTTTCTAATATTACTAATTCTTATTTGCCTAGAAAAAAATATGAGTTTTATGTATGTTAAAAGAATAGATACGGAATAAAGTTATTGTACTATAGAAGATTTAATATCACAAAAATACATTTATTATTTTTAAAATAAAGGATAATTAAGCATACAGATGTTTGATTTGCTAATTGTGTATGAAAAATATTCTTTATGGAGAGACAAAACTTGTTTCAATGATTTTTAACTCATTATGCTAATATACTGTTTATAATAACTCTTGAAGACTTCCAGATAATTTTGCTTTGAATTATAGGCGTTTTAGCTCATTTTATGTAATTTTTATAGCTAAAAAAATAGTTTTTTGCCTTTTGTAATTGGTCTCTTGGCTGGATCAAGCTAGCCCTGAAACCTCTCACTAGACATTAGCACACCAAAAATGTCAGCCCTTTTTAGTTTTAGGTCCAGCAACAAAATGAGCTTATGCACTAAAGGCTAAAGAGAGCTTCTTCATACACCATTCAGAATTTCTTCTACACCATAATTTTTTTTAAAAACCCAAGATTACCCCTGAAAGCTAGCTGAGGTATATAACGTATTATTGAGTTCGCAAACCATTTCCTTACGCATTTCGTTTTGTTTTTTGTTGCGCATTTGGATCGCCTGAGGTGTTGGTGCCATTTTGGTTGGTGATTGTTGGTTGCATTGCATCCATTTCGTCGGACGTGTGGGTGGCTGTCGGAGGCCGGCGTGCATCTTCACAGTGCAGAGGTGAGGGCTGTTTTTTGCTGTCATACGGATTCGGTAATCCGTATGGATGGTACGGATTAGACAATCCGTATGATTCATACGGATTGGCTAATCCGTATGAGTCATACGGATTGGCTAATCCGTAAGACTAGTACGGATTATCCAATCCGTATGGATCATACGGATTGTCTAATCCGTATGACTCATACGGATTAGCCAATCCGTATGAATCATACGGATTGTCTAATCCGTATGAATCATACGGATTGTCTAATCCGTATGGTCCATACGGATTGTCTAATCCGTATGGCCCATACGGATTAGCTAATCCGTATTATCCATACGGATTGTCCAATCCGTATGGTTTGAGCTTTCTGTTTTTTTTGGATTTTTGAATTTGTAAAGTTGTTGGAAATATGTTTTAGATTAAAGTTGAGTTTTTTTTCATAAATTAAACAATATAAATAAGTTTTGCATATAACATTGGTCATAGTCTTGTCAATGTCATTGTATGCATGTCAGGCATGCGTGCTGTATGTTTTATTCGTGTGTATTGGTCATAGGTTTGACATGGACCTTTTTATGCTAAAGTAAATTGTTATTTGTTAGGATGGACAACGATGACTGGATGTATGACAGTATAATGTCAGAAGAAGTTAATATGGATGAAGACATTGGACCAGACACTGATGCGTTTGAATGTAATGAAGAGAATGGTGTAGACCCCGATGCGTTTGAGGATAATAGTTGTTTAATTGATTGTTCTGCAGCGTTCCAAACGAATGAGGTAATAATGTGAAATTGAATGTATTTAAAGTTGTTATATGATTGTATTTAGCATATTAAAGATGAAATTCCCATTTGTGTAGGTGTTTGAATCGCGTGATGCGATATTGAAATGGGCTCGCAGGGTTGCATTTCAGAATGGTTTTGTAGCGGTTATAATGAGGAGTGACACAAAAACTGGAAAAGTAGGAAGAACATCATTTGTGTTAATTGGTTGTGAAAGGAGTGGAAAATATAGAGCATGGAAAAAAAAGGTTTCACACCTTCAGTGACTAGCACCAGAAAATGTGAGTGTCCTTTTAAGTTGCGAGGTAAACCAACCCCGGGAGGACAAGGGTGGATGGTGAACGTAATATGTGGCAATCATAATCATGTTTTGGCAAAGTCATTTTGTGGACACCCATATGCTGGTCGAATGACTGACAAGGAAAAAGTTATTGTTGGTGATATGACAAAGTCCATGGTTAAACCAAGAAATATTCTGTTAACTATGAAGGAGCACAATGCCGATAATGTAACAAGTTTGAAGCAAATTTACAATGCAAGATATGCTTACCGGACGCGTACAAGAGGCGATAATACTGAAATGCAACAGCTAATGAAACTTCTTGAACGCGACATGTATATTCATTGGCATCGAGTGAAGGATGAAAATGTTGTACGTGACTTGTTTTGGGCACATCCAGATGCAGTACAGCTGAGTAATGCATATCATATGGTGTTCCTCATTGACAGTACCTACAAAACAAACAGGTACAGACTTCCTTTGCTTGACATTGTTGGTGTCACACCAACTGGGATGACATTTTCAGCTGCATTTGCCTATTTAGAGGCTGAACGCATCAACAATATTGTCTGGGCCCTTGAATGCTTTAGAGGGATTTTTTTGAAAACTGAATTCAGCCCACAGGTTATTGTCACTGATAGAGATTCAGCTTTGATGACTGCTGTGAAAACTGTTTTTCCCGATTCAACAAATTTATTGTGTCGGTTTCACATTAACAAAAATGTGAAGGCAAAATGTAAAACTTATGTTAGGCAGAGTCATGCATGGGATCATGTCATGCAAGCATGGGGATGTCTTATTGACTGTGCTACTGAAAAGCAATATGATGAATGTCTTATGAAGTTCGATGTTGCATGTGCACCGTGGCCTACGTTTGTTGATTACGTTAAGGACACTTGGTTGAATCCCCACAAAGAAAAGTTTGTGACAGCATGGACAAACAAAGTTATGCATTTTGGGAATACAACAACAAACAGGTAAGTTTCGGCTTCTTATTGCTTACATTGACATTTGCATAAGTTAATTGTTTTCATTCGTTATTTGATGACATGATACATTGTAGGGTGGAGTCTGCACATTCGACCCTAAAGCGCCTACTGCAGAATAGTGTTGGAGACTTGTGCACTGTTTGGGATGCCATGAACAACATGATCACCTTGCAACATACTGAAATCAAAGCATCTTTGGAGCAAAGCACACATGTTGTAGGGCATGCCTTTAAAGTTACTTTGTACAACAGACTTGTTGGTATGGTGTCCAGGGTTGCCTTAAACCATATTGCTTCTGAGTATGAGCGGATTCATTATGCAGGAAAAAACCCAAACCGATGTGGATGTGTTCTCAGAACAGCTTACGGTTTGCCTTGTGCATGTGAGCTAGCTAAGTTTGTGCTTCAGAGCATTCCACTGAACACCGTTCATTTTTTTTGGCGGAGACTAAGCTTTGAAAGTCAAGATATGCATGAATTGCAGGTTACCATAACTGAAGAGATTGAAGCCATATCCAATCGTTTTGATAAACTTGGTTTGTGTGGCAAAATGACTCTTAAGAGTAAGCTTAAACAAATTGCGTACCCTGATTTAAATTCCATGTGCCCTCCCCCTGACAAGGTCAAAACTAAAGGTGCTCCAAAGAAGAAGATGACAAAGCACGAAAGGTCAACGAGAAGGGATCCGTCTTACTTTGAGTATGTAGACGAGTTTCATTCAATGCAGAGTAGTTGTTCGACTCCAAAACAGTCTAATGCCTCATGTGATGTTCAGATGCAACAGCGGATGGTTCCCATGCTAGATCAATTTCATCCATTTATGCAAAAGTTCATCTTGAATGTCACCGATGTCAAAGCAGATGGTAATTGCGGGTACCGTGTGATTGCTGCCTTATTAGATTATGGTGAAGAATCTTGGTCTTTGGTTCGCAATCATTTACTCAAAGAACTGGGAGAGTGGACTGACGGATATATTGGCTTGTTTGGTGGTATACATAGATTTGAATCCTTAAAGCGGTCCCTACTAGTTGATGGGTTGTCGAAGGTAGACCTTTGTTTTGTTTAATGATTATATGCCCTTTAATAAGAACGCAAATTGTACAGTTTGATAAAATGCAGGTTTTACTGTTTATGTACAGGTAACCGTTGACAAGTGGATGGATATTACAGAAATGGGCCACGTAATCGCATCAAGATATAATGTCATTGTGGTATCTCTTTCACTTAAGCAAAGTATGACATTTTTCCCGCTAAGAAGTCGTCCCCCAAGAGATCCCCACGTTCATCGAATTCTGTGTATTGGTCATGTTTTTGGTAACCACTTTGTTCAGGTATGACAATTTTTTTGTTTATTTGAAGGTAAACTTTTTCACAAGGAAAAAACTCATGATTGGGTGTTGTTGTTATGTGTCACAGGTTTCCTTAAAAGACAATTGCCCTTTGCCATTGACGTCATTCTTGTGGGATAATCACCGTACTAGCGAAGCACAAGATTGGCCTAATAACTATATTAGTAGAATGCAAATGTATTATGCCCATATGAATGTGCGCACTGAACATGTAGACTTACGAGATGTTTAGAAGGATTTGAAAATTCATGAATAAAGCGGTGGCAAAATAACTGTATGTATATATATGTTTAAACAACCAAGTGTGTCCAACATGACAAAAAAAAGCAAAATAATACAAGTATAATGTTATCCAACTAGAGTATAGATAACAACTAGCAAGATCAAAGGCGCCTTCGTCGTGTATCTCGAGGTCGTCCAGGGCGGGTGTAGACAAGGCCATAGTCCCTGACACTACGAGCTAGGAGCAACATTTGTTGCGTCCTAGAATATGCTTCCGAGCCCTCTGGAACCATCCCGTCGTCTATGAATGCTTGCAAGCTCTGAGCCAACCGCTCGCAAACAGACTGAAAATACAAATATGCATCAAAGAAGAACAAAATTGTCAACAGTTGGAACAGTTAATAAGAATAAGCATAACAAAAGAAGTGTATATTATTACCACTGCGTGTGCTGGCGTCTGGTCGTGGACACTCCCATCAGATGCATGGGGAGGCACTTCTCCTGAACGGGAATCAACATGAACTGCATGGGGAGGAGCTGGATCTGTGGTGGGCTCACATGGAACATGTGCACGGGCCTCTAAATACTGTGCCGGCGTCATAAAAGGATGTGAAATCCGATAGAACCACTGTAAATAGCCAGGTACACAGTGACTTGGATACTGAACCAAGTCACCTGTCTGTATCAGATAATCCGCATAGTGGGCCCATCTCTCGTCAACATCATCTGCAGATGGGACATCTAACGCCGGCAGCTCTGGAATATGCTGTATCTGCCCAAACTGCCTAACCACTCTGTCCGGCAAGTACCTGACGACGTGAGGACCCCATCTAATGAAACCCAAAAATAAACTAATGGGTTCAAAGTCCCTATGGGGCCGATGCTCCGCATATGGTGTCCAGCATATGTCATCAGGTCTCAACCTGTCTATACGGGCACGGTAGGTGGTCAGCGGTAACGCCTTCGCACTCCTCCAGCGACAGGCACGCGGTTGCATCTCGTCATACGCATCCTCTGCACTCCCGTTACCCACCGTCGGAAAATGCTCATAGATCCAGCACTACGAATAAAAAGCATAAAAGTCAAAAACAATTATTCGCACAAAAACCCACAGAAACACACAAGGACTATTGTTCTTACCTGTAGTATCGTAATATATCCAGCTAGGTGCTTCCCGTGGTGTTTTGATGCATAGCTCAAATTCTCATACATATGCATCAAAGCACCAGCTCCCCATGCAAATGTAGCGGCTTCATCGATATCTCGGAAGGGCTCTAAGAACTGAATGCCTATGTGTGTTGCACTCTTGTTGGCAAACAAGGTGCAGCCAACAAGATGCAAAAGGTACGCCCTGGCTGCTAGGAGCCACCGCCGAGAGTCACACAGTCTGAAATAAAGGTCTCGAAGCCATGACAAGCGAACATATGCCCCGTGGCACTGTGTCGTCTCGGCTTCAGCCTCATCAACTGTAACTTCGAGCAGCTCCACCAACAATGTAATAGCATCTCCAATGTCTACCTGGTCATACGAATGGAAAACGCCCGTGACAGGGATATGTAGGAGGGAGGCGACGTCGTCCAAGGTAATACTGAGCTCCCCGACAGGCAGATGGAAGCTGGAAGTCTCTGCGTGCCACCTCTCAACAAATGCTGATAACAACCCCCGATCTCCCGTCTCTACAGAGCACCGTATCAGCGGACTAAGACCTGTAGCAGCGACCAACCCCTCTATTTCAGCAGCTGGCTTCCCGAATTTAGTAACCTTACGTCCATGGGAAGCCAACTTGAGCTCTGGACGTTCCTGCAATCAATAAATGAACACATTTTTACAATGATTAAGAAGCAAACATGTAGAAGGTAAACTACATCTCGTTCTCTTACACATACCTCTCCGGACCAAACTTTAACCGCCACATGGTCCGCATAAGCACACAAAACTGAACAGTCCTCTGGGCCTCCTGGAAAACCTTCAGCATGCAAATCATCCGTCCCCGGTACATCGTGATCTGTATGTCGATCCTCAAGTAGAGGATCCTCAACTGCAGCATCCTCAACTGGAGGATCCTCATGAACACTAGCACTCGCCCTCTTTCGACGAGCGGATGCTGTCGGCCGACGCCGCTCATGATCTCCATGAACCGGCCGCTGCATTCCTCCTCTAGTCTTAGCCATAACCTGTACGACATATGTTTATATGTTAGATTAGATTATCACTAAATAGTAAATCACATCCGAAGTTTGATTCAATTTCTAACAAAGGAAATCTATTTCGGCTTCCACAACTAGCTTCAATATTACTGTTGACCTATCATGTTCATTTCTAAAAATGTGTATCCATTTCGGCATCCACAAGCGTGATTCAAAAGCAATATTGACCTATCATGTCAGCTTCTTACAAAGAAATCCCATTTCGGGTTCCACAAGCATGATTGAAAAGCAAGATTGACCTATGACCTCACATTCAAACAAAACCATCCCATTTCGGGTAGCACAAGCATGATTCAAAACCAACATTGACCTATCATATTAATTTCTAACAAAGGAAATCCATTTCGGCATCCACAAGCGTGATTCAAAAAACAAGATTGACCTATCATGTTCAATTCTAACAAAACCATCTCATTTCGGGTAGCACAAGCATGATTCAAAACCAACATTGACCCATCATATTAATTTCTAACAAAGGAATCCCATTTCGGGTTCCACAAGCATGATTGAAAAGCAATTGTGACCTATAACCTCACATTGTAACAAATGAATGCCATTTCGGGTTCCTCACGCATCATTCAAAACCAACATTGACCTATCATGTTTATTTCTAACAAAACAATCCCATTTCGGGTTCCTCACGCATGATTCAA